>VXBZ01001817.1:93929-110763 GCA_013399135.1 Heliornis fulica | reverse complement strand
TTCAAAGACACTAGGTCCAATGTGCAGCAAGTGATAAAAACCTACACAGCATGTGTTGGGCAAATTAATATCCCCTCCAGAGCCACCAGCTCCTCAGTCCCAGCAGCTCTATAATGAGATGTTATGCTGAAGGGGAGGGGGAACTCCATGCAGAAGGGGAGATGTGTTTAATGTATGCAAATTGACTAGCATGCAAATTGCTGCTAAGTTAAAAATAACACATTGCACGAGGAGCCTGTCTTTTAAAACATTTGTTTATTCATTAGGGTAATATCTATTATCAGGCTCCTTCCACATTAAGCGCTCACTTTTAGGGAAGTTTGGGTTTTGCAGATTTTGGGGGGGGGGGGGCAGCTGTGATTTCCCGCTGATCTCAGCCGACCCATGTCAACACCAGTCTTCTCTCCCTTCACTTTCCTTCCTTCCTGACCAAAGGCTGCAGGGATTAAAGTTGCCTTTCCTCACAGAGGAGATGCTCAGAGAGAAGTGGCTGATGAACTTGAAGGACAGAAGCTGTCCCAGCCAACCAGACCATCTCCCACTAACCGGAGCCTTCACCAGGACTGGACTGGACCTGTACAGCATCTGCTCAGCCTGGACTCAGCTCAAGGAGGCCAAACTTCATCGAAGGCATAATGCCAGCCTTGGATTCTGAGAAACCACGGTGGAAGCTCCTCCTGTCCCCAGCCTGAGTTCTGCAAGGCAGCCTTTCCTCCTGACAGCTTGGTACAATTAATTAATCGGAGAGTCCTGCCGGCGATGGTACCAGTTTCATCAGACTGGTCTCATGGTAAATCTGCGTCCGATCACACCTGGCATTGCAGTGGAGTGACAGTGGGTTAAAAGACATCAGCAATAAGGATGGTTGCTGTTCGTTCCATGATGACGGATGCAGGTTAAGTCCCACTGCCTGGGGAGGCATTAGGACACTGAAAGCCTTCACTTTGTCCAGCATTTCGATGCTGAGACTTTTTCTGTTGTGGGTTTAAGAAGGATCTTGAGTGGGATCCAACATCTCTGCAGCATGTTAACACCTTGCACCTTCAGACCTGCAATGGGGATAGCAGTGGGGGTATGGCTGTTGGACTGAAGCATGGAAGCAGAGGGAGCCTTGGCAAGCTGCAAAGCTCTTCCTCACAGCGGATGGCGCATAAGAGGACCAACAGCCGGACAGAAACTCCCACCATCCCCAGGCAAGAGACCCATCCAGACAAAACTCTGCTATAGCTGTAGCAAATGGGCCAGGGCAGAGCTGCTGTGGCTGGGCCGTTTCCCAGTGGCAGGGCAACACGCTCAGGGGTTCCTCTTTTTGATCATTTATTATTACCGAACCAAAGCCCAACAAAGCTAAAGTGTTAGCACAACCCTCTGGCACCTTCCAATTATCAGGAGATTTATCACTTCACTAGCTAGCCCTGCTCCTCTCAGGAGCCTTGTTCTTCTGTCCCGTGCATGGTAGGAGCTGTAAAAATCACACAGAAACTAAACGGAGTCTAACCACAGCAATTAGCATTCCGCATCCTATTGCAGCTAGAATCCTAAATTAGCATCCAAAGGGATGCTCATGCTGCCAAGAGCCAGACTTACCTTCAAGGGCCAAGGCGGGCAGCGAGGGAGGCTGAACAGAGATGCTGGAGCAGCGGCGCTGGTGTCCCCCACCAAACACCACGTGCTGGGAGACGGCTGCTCCTCCTCAGGGACAGACCTGTGCAGGGATGGTGATGGAAATCCATCCTCTTAGCATCCAGGGTAGATTTAAAGTGATGGGGTTAAACTGAATTAACCTCTGTGTGGACATGGTCACTCCAGATTCAAGTGGGTACTGCTCAGCTTGATGCGCGCTGCCTGGGTAAATAAGCCAAACCAAATAAAGGTTAATGACTGCGGGCAAGCATCTCCCCAGAGGACAGCGATCCACTCAAAGCTTAGCTAGCAAGTCAACAGAGATTAACAGCAGCTCATAAGCAGACGCTTCCCCTCACCCCTCTGCCTGGATGAGCTAGGGTTCAGAAGCACCCACCAAGCCCTGGGTAGGAGCAAGACCCAGGTGCTGCTGCTGACCCGAAATTAAGGCAGGAGCAAAGATTGACAGTTGAGTCAGCAAAAAACAGAATCACAGAATAACAGAATGACTGGGTTGGATAAGGTCTTTAAGATCATTGAGTCCAACTGTCCCTGTCCTCTCCTAAACCATATCCCTGAGCACCTCATCTACCCATCTGTTACATACACACAGGGATGGGGACTCCATCACCTCCCTGGGCAGACTGTTACACACCCCAACAGCTCTTTGGGTGAAGAATCTCTCCCCAACATCTGATCTGAACCTGCCCTGATGCAGCTTGAGGCCATTTCCCTTGTCCTGTCACTTGGCTGAAGAGACCATCACCCACCTCTCTGCAACCTCCTTTCAGGTCATTCTAGGCAGTGATAACAAGTCTCCCCTCAGCCTCCTCTTCTCCAGACTAAACACCCCCAGCTCCCTCAGTTGCTCCTCATGAGGTTTGTTCTCCAGACCCTTCCCCAGCCTGGTTGTCTTTCTCTGGACCCACTCCAGGACCTCCATGTCCTTCTTGTAGAGAGGGGCCTAGAACTGAGCACAGCACTTGAGGTGCTGCCTCACCAGTGCCGAATACAGGGGCACAGTCCCCTCCCCAGACCTGCTGGCCACGCCATTTCTGATACAAGCCAGGATGCCGTTGGCCTTCTTGGCCACCTGGGCACACTGCTGGCTCATATTCAGTCCGTATCACTCAACAGTCCCAGGTCCTTTTCTGCATGACAGCTGTCCAAGCTGGACCACTTGAGGGCCACTCTGCCCCAAGCCTGTAGCACTGCATGGGGTTGTTGTGTACCAGGGCCAGGACTCTGCCCTTGGCCTTGTTGAACCTCATCCTGTTTGTCTCAGCCCATTGGTCCAGCCTGTTCAGGTCCCCCTGAAGAGCCTCCAACTCTCAAGCAGATCGATGTCACCCTTGAACTTACTCGATCCCTTCATCCAGGTCAGTGATAAAGATGTTGAACAGGACTGGGCCCAGGACTGAGCCCTGGGGGAAACACTCAGCCCAGCCATGCAGTGCTTTGCTTCCAGGAGCTCTTACCTAAACCAAGAAGCTGAAGTGTACTTGGGGAAGGGGAGCAGAGAGAAGATGTCCCCATACACAGCAGCATGGCAAAGATCCCTCCTCACAGTTTGCATGTCCAGGGACATGCCCACAGCATTGGCTGAGAGCTGGTGGGTAGCTCTGTCTGCGGCTGAGGGGCGAGGCACAGGCTTCTGCCAGGAGGTGTGTTTTTTGGAGGAGGAATAGTGACCAAGCCCTGACTCCCAATGACCTGCCACCCTACCACAGGGGTTCACAAATGTTTTTCCAATGCCAGTCAGTCATTAGCAGATTATCTTTCCCAGCATGTGGGCCAGCTCCCTTTCCCATTTGTGAAGTTCCAGCAGCTGCTGGTGAGAAAATGCAAGAGGAAGAGTACGATGGGACATTGTGTGGTGATACACCTACTCACTGCACTGGAAGATGAGGACACTAGGGGACACTAAGTGTCCCCTAGTGTCCTCATCTTCCCTTAGTATCCTCTATCAGCTAAGTTCTGCTCCGACTCCTCAACCTAACTTGCAGCCAGGTGGCTATCCCAGGCCAAGGACAGACCAACCTCCCCTCTCTTAGATGGATAACCTTCTTTATTTATTTATTTTCCCTTTCGTTCTTGCTGGTGATTGCAGCAGGGGCTGCAGTCTTGAGACTGAAAGGTCATACTAAGGTGGCTGGAGAATTTGAGCTCATCCCAAATTAGGTAGCGGTATCAGGAATCCCTGTGTGCTCCACAAGGTCTGTTCTGTGCTTAGCATCACCGAACAGCCTGGATATGTTCCCCACCAAATGGTACAAACTGGAACGCTTCCTAATTAACTTCACGGGAGGAGATAAAATTCCCCGCTCTCCCCAATCCTGCAAAAAGTCAGAGATGCGAAGAAAGCTGCCACACCAGCCTGACACCAGGGCAGGGGAGATGGGGCAGCCACGGTGAAACACCGGGATGACAATTTCAGCCTAATCATCTAGGGCAAGGTAGGTGGCCGTTCCCATAAGGTGGAGCACGCCCCCAGGAACAGATAGCGAGGCTGTAAAATTAGAAGTGTCACAGCTCGAAGCACAGGGATGTGCTCTGCGAAGCTCTAATTGCACGATGCTGGGCAGCAGGCAGGATGGTCCAACAGCTGGCAGAGCAAACCCAGTCACCTCCAGGCCTGCTGTTACCTGATCCGGGAAGTTTGACCACAGTATCCTTTTCCAGACCCATTAATTCCTGCCAAACACAGCAGCTCTGAGGAATGGCTGAGAGGAAAGGGAGCGGCTTGTTAATGCCCATCACATAGCACAGCCCAAAGCCTGTGCTGAGCTCTCCACCAGCCCCATGCTGTTTGATTCAGAGAGGACGCTCTTTTGGAGAGGATCTTGTACAGCCTGTGACATAAAGGTCACAGGGATGCCACGCCCCATGCTCCTGCTGGAGCTGTTTCATCATGGCCACTCTGGTTGCAGGAGTTGTTGCTTGGTTCATCCCCTGGCTTTCCTTCCTGCCGCCCAGACACAGCACACTGTCTGTGATGGGGAAATCAGGGTACCGCAGCAGTAATGAATTATTGCTCACAAAAAGAAGTGACTCATGCCCCAAAGATCTGGGGTGAAGTGACCTCCATGAATATCTTCACACACACTTCCTTTGAGGGTTTGGTGTCTAAGCACCAAGTAAACCAGAGATTAATGCAGAGCAGAGTATTCCTTGGGAAGAATACAAAACAGAACAAAGGCTACCTGGTCATGTCATCCATTCCTTTCCTGTGCCTTTATTTTATTTATTGGAGGGAAAACTTCCTTTGCTCAACTCCCAGCTTTCCACCCTGACTTTGCAAAACACTGGAGCACTGTAGCAACCTCCCTCCTCTGCTTCCTTTTGGGATTGTTGCTCCACCCAGCTTCAAAATGTGTCCAGAGGAGCAGAGCCAAGAGCAAGTAGGAAAGCAGAGCTTCATGGTGGGGTTTCACACTGCAAAGGCAATTAATGTAGGTCCTTCTTGGCACAACATCCCCTCCACCTTGCCTATAAAGCACTCTGAAGGCCAGTCGAAAGCAGTTGCTATAGAATAGTTTCAGAAAAACATTTCCAAGGTCTTTCCTTCCATCCCAGCAGTACAAGTTAATCTCCAAAGCTGCTAGTAGATGTTCATGGGCCACAACAGAGACCCACCACACCTTGGGGGCCACACAAAGAACGCATGCTAGCAAGGGCAGGTCAATAAGTTGGCAAGTGTGTGCTGCCCAACAACTCCTTCCTGAGCTTCTCATCCACGTTTCACAATCAAACATACTGAAGAGTATCTATTATATAAGATACTAAGTTATAAGGTCAAGGGGGAGCATTCTACCCCTCTGCTCTGCCCTGGTGAGACCCCCCTCCTCCAGCTCTGGGGTCCCCAGCACAGGAGAGACATGGAGATGTTGGAGCAAGTCCAGAGTTGGTCATGAAGATGATGGTGGGGCTGGAGCACCTCTCCTGTGAAGACAGGCTGAGACAATTAAACTGGTTCAGCCTGGAGAAGAGAAAGCTCTGGGGAGACCTAATTTCAGCTTACACCATTTCAAGGGGTCCTACAGGGAAGGGGGGAGGGACTGTTCCCCAGGGAGTGCAGGGACAGGACAACGGGCAACGGCTCCAAGCTGAAAGTGGGCAGGGTTAGATCAGACATTAGGAAGATATTCTTCCCTCTGAGGGTGGTGAGGCCCTGGCACAGGGTGTCCAGAGAGGCTGTGGAAGCCCTGTCAGTGTTCAAGGAAGGCCAGGTTGGATGAGGCTAGTGAAGGCATCCTTACCCATGGCAGGGGGTTGGGCATAGATGGACTTTGAGGTCCCTTCCAACCCACAAAGCATTCCATGATTCTGTGATTCTATATTACAGATTTTGAAGCTTTTTAAGGGACAAAGGATAAGGCACAACTTGCACTGGGAAGGTTGCAGATGGTGGAGCCTTTCAGGTCCACCCAAGGATGCACTAGGCAGAGGCAAAGTGGAGACAGACTTTGGGGCAGCAGCTGGCAAGACCATGTGCCAAGAGCAACACAGAAGCACAAACATCCCTGTAAACTGCTCTTAAAAAATACCAAGCGCTCTCGTGGAGCTCAGTGACGGAGGAGCTGGCATGCCAACGCAACGGGCAGTTCTGACCTGGTGACATTTCGGCAGGCCCAGGGTTCATACATGGGGGCTGTCACTTTAAATTTGAATCACCTGCTTTTGCTGTCACAACAGTCTTATAGATTTGGGGTTTTTGCTCACAAAGAATAAATATTTACAAACTTTACCTCTCGCCAACAAAGGCATTCTGTTCCTGAATTTTCTTAGGGTTTGGATTTTTTTTTTTTTAATTCTGTTTTTTAAACAGTTCTAGAAATTGTTGCCCAACACTTTAATTTCTGTTATTATAACAAGCAATTCAGTAAAAAGATACATGAGCGTGGGGACAGACCACAGAGGCTCTCTGTCAATGTTCAAGGGTTTTCAGCGATGCATTGGACAATGGCTGGGAAACACGAAGGATAATTGCAGTTACTCCAGACAAGAACAGATCACACCAATCTGCATGGAAAAACATTTTCTTGGTAAACTGATTGGGGTTCAACAGTTTCACATAAGCAGATGAGAAGTTGTAGAGAGATTTAGAAAACAAAAAAAGAAAAAGAAAAAAGATTGGAGACAAACACCCACTGGATGCAGCAGCACATCTTCTCCAGCCAGAAGAGCTGACTATGGAGTCAGCTCCTCTGGCTCCTCAAACATCTAGAGAGCTGCAAACAAAAACCCAGCTCAGGGAAGAAGCAAAACCAGCTCCACATTTAACAAGCGCTTGTCCTCTCAGGGCACTTGACAATCCACACGCGTGCAATGTCGTCTCCAAGTGCAACGCACTTCACCGGGATGTAGAGGAGGGTTTAGCTGCCTGAACAGGGCAGTGAGCAAAAGTCAGGGTAGACATCTGACTAAACACAAGCTGATGCTAACCACGCTTTCTCTGCCCAGTGGAGTACAAAGGGAGGTGGATTTCACATCGCTACCTGGTGCTAGCCAGAACGGTGTGTCCAGTTGTCATATTCACACTTCCAATAAATAAAGGTGTCGGAAATGGAGAGTTTGGCTAATAGCTGCAGTAATAATGTGGGGTGTGAAAAAACAGCATTAAGGTGAGAACTTTAAGGAGCTCAGTCGATTTATTTTCCTAAGAAGGTTAAAAATCAACCTGACTCTGGTCATGTTTACCCACACAAAACAAGTTCTGGCTTTAGTGGCTCTTGAACCCTGATAACTAGAACCCACAGCTGGAGGATGGAGCTTGAAACTTCCAAGACCAGACCTTGGGAGAAAATTGTTGCCATACAGGTCTGTGAGGTTTGGATGTCTATCCAGAAGAGGTGTTCCCAACTGGATTGCAAGTGGCTGTCCACACAACCAAAATTCAGGGTTCACATTTTGCTTCTGGAGTTATGCTGAAGCCAAAGGGTCTCTCCTTGACTTCCCCAAAGCTGCAACCCTCAGCTCCAAAAGTGATGGTGGGGACCAGTTCAGGCCCTACAACCGGTTGCACAAGGCAGCGTGAGAAGGTCACCTGGCCTACACCTGTGGGAGTCTGTTTTCTGGATATGCCTTGCAGGGCCATAAGGACATAGGCATGGTTGAGCTGCTGTGGGGCAGCAAAACAAAACTCAGAAAGGGAGGTGATCTCCAGTGTGTTTTCATTATGGTCCATGCCAGGAAGGAGCAGCCATACTGGGAAACCTGGAAGCTCCCATGGACAGTGAGATGGAGAGCCAAGGCTGTGAGCAACGAGATAAATACCAGAGATAGATGATGCATTGCATACCCTGCACACAATATACAGCTGCTTGACTCTATTAAGTAGATGGATGGCAGGGGATTTAAGAAGAGAAATAGATTTTCTTTTTTTCTTTTTTCTTTTTTTTTTTTTTTTACTGAGCTAATTAGGTAAAAAGGGTTGTCTGGAAACATAGGCCCCATTGTGTCTGAAGTCTGCTGACACACAGCTCAGAGCAACATTTTTCTTCCCAGTTATTACTCTGCCTCCCAGAGCATCCCTCATGGGCACACAGAGGGGGATGGAGATCCCTGCAGCAAACCACTGGCACCCAGCAAGATGCTTAAGTCATGTGGTAAATACATGTGTGCCTGTATATCTATGTTTGCACCCAAATATACATTACATACATGTATGTATTAGTATATACAAAAATAAGAGCCAGGAAAGAGCCAAGCTTGTGATCAAAACCAGTTTGCTGCCTGCCTCTCAATTTAAAAACAAAACACAGGGTACCCGATGAAACAGAAAAGCTGAAGATAGGAGAGAAATTAAATTTTAAAAAAATATACAACTTGACCTGTCGGAGTCACTTCTGGAATCCACTACCCCAGGAAGTCGTGGAGACGCACACCAGTGGAACAGACGTTTTAAGGGACTGGATAATTTTATGAGCATTAATAACATTTGCAGCTATGCAAGCTAATAAAACGTTACAAGGGTAGTCAAACTTAATGCTTCGATGTGTAAGTTGATCACCTGTGAGTGCCGGGAAGGAATTTCCTCTCTGGTGCTGTTGCACTGAGCAAGTAGCCAGCTGTGCCATGGGGACGCTCTTTTAAATAAAAGCATTTAAAATAATACATTAAAAATATCACTGTCTATGCTGCTGCTGTAGCTTTGATTTGGTTTTTCTCCTTCTGCAGTAGCTGGCACCTACCAAAGACACTGGTGATAATTTTACTATCAACTTCGTAAGATTTTCTGGTGCAGTTTTGGGACAACTTATTGGCCACAATCCAAAGAAGAATAGCATCACTTCGGTCTTGGAGGGCTGTTCCTATATCCCAGCAGCAGGCTTACACCATGCTTAATCCATTGTTGCAGGACCTAGATGATCCTGCTCAGGCAGGGGGTTTTGAACTGAGTAATCTTTCGAGGTCTCTTCCAGCTCCTAATATTCTGTGTGTTCTGTGTGTGTGTTCCTCTCCTTCCTATTTATCCTTAGACAACATCAGTTCAATGTTCCCATGGGAGAGAGGAGGCAGGTTTACATGCGTCAGTTACCCTTTCATCCCCAAGTCATCATTCTCACTCTGACAATGACCTCTAGGACACAAACTCCCTTATTTTTCTCAATACATGGCATCTGAGCACTACACTCGTTGCCCTCCAAAGACCCTTCCAAATTACAATCCCTCCTTCAGCAGCAGCAGCAGTGGGCTGAGAACACAATATGCCCTGAGAAAGCTGTAACTTCCCCCACCAGGACAGGAAAGCGCTTTAAATCACAGCTAGAAGAGCACTGTCATCAGAGACCAGAGCTGACACTGCGTATGATGTCATCTGCATGAACCCCGGCATGGTGGCAACAGTCACAGGCCCAGATAGATTTTAAAGTTATAGGCAATAAACCATGACATCATGATGACATCATGGAAGGAGACATTTAATTCCTCAGGGGCTATCACTTAGTGTTGTATTCCACAGTCTGTCATTATCTGCTTGAGCAATGGGCGGAATCAATCATTTCCACAGGTCTTTATGGCCATCGTAAATTTTGAACACTTATGCCTCAGCCACTTTCCCGTATACACACGAGCCCATCTGTCAGCTCCCGCGATGTTCCCACTACGTCCTGGCACTACAAAACCCACAAGCACATTTCAGGAATAATCATGGCAAATTAAAACAAAGTTTTTAAATAATAATAAAAAAAAAAATTCATGTCCAGTATGAGGTCACACACATTTGGCTTTGGGGAGGTGGGGTTCACAAACCTGCCAGCTCCACACATGCTGACAGAGATGGGTTCACTGTCAACCGACCCTCTGACACTCGCGTGACCTTTAAAAGTCATTGTAAACAATCTGGTTTGACAAGCGCTTCCCCACGCCCCTCCCCACCACAGCACATAATATATGTTAATAAGGTATTATTTTCAGAGCCATACAGAACACACAGAACAGCAGGTTATATCAGAGGCAGAGGTGAGCACGCTCTGCCAGTGAAGTTGGAATATTTTGGGATGTTTATAATGAGTAAATGATACTAATCTGGCTACTCTCACAAATACGATCTGGCTCATGTGGTCTCACAGGCCGTTAACTCGGTCTTCATAAGCCCTCTGGCAGTGATAAGGGATGGATCTTTCATGAGAGGCGTGATACAGAACAGATTCCCTCTGTCTTGTCTGTCCCTCCTTTTTTTTTTTTTAATTTTTAATTTATTTTACCTGCTGCTGTGAAAAACAAAGCAGTAACACAACCCAATGGGTATCTCCTAGAGCATCAAAGTATATCAGTATTTCCAGTCATAAGCTAGGAAGGTTTCCATCGCCATGAACTGCCATTTCCAATTTCCTGACCTCTGCAGCATTAGATTATTCCAGTCCAATCCCTACTGGATACCTTGGAAATACAGAAATACCCTTCAGCAAGACACAACTCCCCACACACACGCAAACTGCAGGACTGATCCTTTTCATCAATGGCAACCGCTCCAGTCCCACTGAGTGCTTACAGACCCCATGCTCACCACATACAAATGCAATCGCCCTGTATCATTGGGATGGTGGGGAAAGGATTGACAGTTGTGGTTAAACCTTCTAGATATCCTTGATTCATCCTCAAATCCCTGTAGGCATTGAACATTGTATCAGGTTCTGACACGTTTTTATCTGTTTGTTGATATTTCATAGAATCACAGAATCTGTTGGGTTAGAATGGACCTTCAAAGGCCATCTAGTCCAACTCCCTGCAGTGAGCAGAGACATCTTCACTGGATCAGGTTGCTCAGAGCCCCATCAAGCCTGACCTTGAATGTCACAGAGATGGGGCCTCCACAACCTCTCTGGGAAACCTGGGCCAGTGTCTCCTCTACTCAAGTTTAAAATTATCATCCCCCACAGGAACAGTTCTTCCCCAGCTTTTTAGAGGCACCTTTCAGGGACTGGAACGTCACTAAAGGATTCCCCCCAGAGACTTTTCTCCTCCAGGCTGAACAAGCCCAACTCTCTGAGCCTGTCCTCATAGGAGAGGTGCTCCAGCCTTTGGATCATTTTTGTGGCCTCCTCTGGACCCACACCAACAGGTCCATGTCATTCTTGTGCTGAGGGCTCCAGAGCTGGGCACAGTATTCCAGGTGAGGTCTCCTCAGAGCAGAGTTGAGCAGAGAGAACAATCCCCTCTTTTCATCTGCTGACCACACTCCTGGTGATGCAGCCCAGGATGTGGTTGGCCTTCTGGGCTGCAGATGCACATTGGTGGCTCATGTCCAGCTTTTCACCCACAATTACTCCACAGTTATGTATGGAATAACCTTGTGATATGTAATCCCTGACGAGAAAGGGAAGGGGGGGGTAATGATAAATCACAGTGATAGTCAGGAACAAAATATTCAATGTCTGCTGAGGGAAACCTCCATAACAGCATTGGCTGGATCACAGCTCAATGCAAGGGTCACTTCATTTTCGAGATGCTCCATGAAAGTCTTTATGCAACCTCAATTCATTACTTCTGCAGGAAGATCAAGGATAGCACCAGGGTTTGGAGATGAATTCTGTGAGTCACCTTGTCTTTCTCTTTCTCTTTCTCTTTCTCTTTCTCTTTCTCTTTCTCTTTCTCTTTCTCTTTCTCTTTCTCTTTCTCTTTCTCTTTCTCTTTCTCTTTCTCTTTCTCTTTCTCTTTCTCTTTCTCTTTCTCTTTCTCTTTCTCTTTCTCTTTCTCTTTCTCTTTCTCTTTCTCTTTCTCTTTCTCTTTCTCTTTCTCTTTCTCTTTCTCTTTCTCTTTCTCTTTCTCTTTCTCTTTCTCTTTCTCTTTCTCTTTCTCTTTCTCTTTCTCTTTCTCTTTCTCTTTCTCTTTCTCTTTCTCTTTCTCTTTCTCTTTCTCTTTCTCTTTCTCTTTCTCTTTCTCTTTCTCTTTCTCTTTCTCTTTCTCTTTCTCTTTCTCTTTCTCTTTCTCTTTCTCTTTCTCTTTCTCTTTCTCTTTCTCTTTCTCTTTCTCTTTCTCTTTCTCTTTCTCTTTCTCTTTCTCTTTCTCTTTCTCTTTCTCTTTCTCTTTCTCTTTCTCTTTCTCTTTCTCTTTCTCTTTCTCTTTCTCTTTCTCTTTCTCTTTCTCTTTCTCTTTCTCTTTCTCTTTCTCTTTCTCTTTCTCTTTCTCTTTCTCTTTCTCTTTCTCTTTCTCTTTCTCTTTCTCTTTCTCTTTCTCTTTCTCTTTCTCTTTCTCTTTCTCTTTCTCTTCTTTCTATCTCTCTTTCTTCTGTTCTATTTCTCACAGGCACTGAATAGCCTCAAGAAAAAAAGCCACCTTGTTTAGGAAGTGCTGTCAGACCAGTCACTTTTGAGGGAACCTGGGGGAGGCTGTTTGTGTCCAGGGAGGAAAAAGAGTTGCCAAAATCCCTCACACGACAGCTCATTCTGATTCTCAGGTCTGTCAGTCATGAAAAAAGGAAGAAAAAAAAATCCCCGTATCCTTTCCAATCGGCACCTCTGATAACTTGCAGACTTTCTGGAAGTGTGACTTCACACTAATATCCAGCTTTGAGGAGGATATTAAAAAGCTAGAGAGTTTTTTCTTAACCCAGTTTCCATGGATCCTCATCAGTAACAGGCGATTAATAGATAATTTTAGGCAACGTCTGCGACATTGCAACACCCATGTGCAACACACGCCCCACGCTCAGCATGGCTGACACACCATGTAGATACGTGTACTCCAACCAGGAGGTATGAAAACAAGCAAGGGATTGACTCCACCACCAAAAAGCTGCTGTAGCTCGGAGTTAAACATTCAGAGCTCATGCGACCACAGGGCTGGCAATTACTGCATTTGTTACTGCTTCAACTATCATGACAGGCATTGAAATAAATCTCATTTATGTGACATGCAGTCATTGAAAAATACCCTTTTTTAAAATTCATTTTTCTTTTTTTTTTTTTTAGAAACTCTTCTGGGTTGTCAATGTGCTACACATGGCTCTGTTTTGAGACCTCTCCAGACTGGAGATCAGGCAAGATATACAAGCCTTTCAGCCTGCCAAGTTTCATTCTTGTAAAGATTAAGCCTGGATTCTGAAGGTTTTCAATACAGCACCTCCATCAATGAGATTAAGGAAGGCCTCTCACCATTAAGGGTTGGCAAGGACGGGCAACACACACCTGCTCGGTTGCCGCTGCAAACTTTGGACGTGGGGCAAGCAGCTCCCTGCCCACTGCAGTGACGCCGCAAGCAGAATATGGATGGGAAGACAAACTAAATTTCCTTTTCTGGCTGCAGCGATTCAAAACCACCCCTGACACCATCCCCTGAAGGCTGGGTAATTCACTACTCTACTCCAGGCACTAATTTTAGTCTGGAGAAAAGGAGACTGAAGGGAGACCTTGTCACTCTCTACAAGTACCTGCAAGGAAGGTGCAGGGAGGTGGGGTTGGTCTCTTTTCTCAGGTAACAAACAATAGGATGAGAGGAAATAGTCACAAACTGCCCCAGGGGAGTTTGAGGTTGGACATCAGGAAGAATTTCTGCCCTGAAAGGGCTGTCAGACATTGGAACAGGCTGCCCAGGGCAGTGGTGGAGTCACCATCCCTGGAGGGATTGATAAGGCAAATAGATGATGTGCTGAAGGACATTGTCTAGAGGTGGACTACGCAGGGTTAGGCTGTGGTTGGACTCAAAGGTGTCTTCCAGCCCAAGTGATTCTATGCTTCTGCCTTTGGCTCTGCTGCTTATGTTCAGGATCATTCTTTGGAGCCTCCTCACTCTTAAGGCAACCCCACCCACCCATTGGTACCAGCATTCCCATCCTCTTGGCACACTGACACAGCCCCACTGAGTGAGGACACCAAGCAAGCTGTGGCATCTCTTAAATGTTTGGCCCAGGGATGCCAGCCTTCCCATCTGAGCAATGGGTACCAGCCTGAAAACCCACCAGCTTCTCCCACCTCCAAGTTCAGGGCAGATAAATTCCTGAAGGACATGGTCCTGAGGCAATGGTTTTTCCATACCCCCTAAAGAAGGGAACGTTACGGCAGATGTCATAACTGGGACTCATCACATCTACCCACTGAGAGGTGAGGGAAAACCACCTGTTGCGTTCCTCAGTATCACTCTATGACAAATTACAACTCAATTAGTCTCTCCTGGAATCCATCACACATCTCTATAAGAACGCAGTCCCAGCTACTGTGCGATCCACACAAGCTGAGGCAGTAAATAGAAAAGTCTAATTGGGGGGAGGAGGGGGAAGGGGGGATTAGCTGTTTCCTGATGTTAAAAATATCTGACACTTCCAGGAAATAATGGTATAAATAGAAAACGAAACCATTCCTCCTCCAAAAATATTTCATAATTACATGTCATAAAAATAATTAGGTTATGGTGAATTAGTACAAATGTTTACAACAAAATTGCCATGCAAAACATTATGGGTAATAACATGCTAATTGCTGTAGAAGCAAAAGCTGATTATGTTTCAGCAATATTAAAAGTTGCCAACTCGGCTCTTCTATCCAAGCGTCAATATCTCTCGGCGTTATCTAGGGACACAAGGAGAACTGGTTACAAGAGGAGGAGATGGCAGGTAGGCAACACACCCCACTCCACCAAGCACGTTTCTCACAGGGTGGGAATTCCTGGAAAGCTCACTCTGGATAATTGTCACTCAGCATGAGCGGAGGATGCCCGCATTGACCCTTGCTCCCTGGATACAGTGTGGTGAACATGGGACAATGGAAGCGCCTGGTGTCAGTTGCAGCGTGGTCAACTCTCCATCTCCTGAGAGGAGATTACCCAGGCAGGGGACTACCCAAGCAGGTCAGAAGTAGCTGAGATAGCTCCTGCAGAGCCAACTCCAGTCTGGAGTGGTGCTGTCACTCCTGCAGTTTGTTAGCCTTGAGTTTGTTCCACGCAGACACCACCTGAGCATCCACTCTGCTCCGTGCAGACATTTCTGCTCAAAGGCAGGCAGCCAGACTGCAGCCAGCACAGCAACAGAGCCAACTTCCTAAGACCCCATAAGCCTGGGCAGCATCGTGCTTAGGTTGACCTGGTGCCGTGTGCTGGTTCTGAGGTGCAAAGTGGGTTACTCAGTCTCTACACTACCTTCTAAAGCATGTTGCACTCTGCGGAGCACCTGCTCAAACTGCCTGGCGCATCCCAGCTCTCCCCACTGCACCAAGCTTACTCCCAACACCAGCCACATGCTGAAGATGATAGGTTGAGTGCTCCTTCTCTTGATCATCCTGTG
Organism: Heliornis fulica; assembly: GCA_013399135.1. Lineage (NCBI taxonomy): Eukaryota > Metazoa > Chordata > Aves > Gruiformes > Heliornithidae > Heliornis > Heliornis fulica. The sequence goes on along the minus strand of VXBZ01001817.1, from coordinate 95,423 downwards.
CTGACTAGCTCAGAACAACCCCCTTGGTCACCAACAGGCAACCAAAGAGTGACCTCTGCCCATCAAGGGCTCAGGAGATGGTTTTTCAGCCCACCATGCACTGCCTTCAAAGTCCCTCTCCACTGAGCTCCTGTCCCACAGGACCTCAGGTCTCCAAGGGTCAAAATACCTGTGCTCACAGGTTATGGCATGAGCAAAAACATGTTTTTGCCACTGAACAGGTGTCCTCCTGGGAGACCTGAAGCCCATACCTCCAACCATCTGCTCAGCTACTTGACATGCCTGAGGCTTTTTGGGGTTCATTCCCTTGATCCAAGAAGTCTTGGAGGTTTTTTTGCACACTCAAGTCAATGTATTGGGATGTATACAGGTGTGTTTGTTTCTCACCAGACATGACTGACAGCTGCCTCACAAGGAGGGTGAGGTAAAGCTTGGATATACTAGTTCAAGGTGTGAATTTAAAGTGGATTTCTTCGAAGTTCACAAATCCCTGTGGGGTGCTGTCATTCAGAATGGAAGCGACATTAATTGGGTTTACTGAACTCATTTCCAAAGCAAATTACAATAAACCGGATTACACTGGAGTGGGGGTGTTCACATCAAAATTTAACACAGTTTAACTAATCCTTTCTAAGAGCAAATTTTGCTTAAAGCCTCTAAGTGTCCTTCCTCTGGTTTCTCCTGCAGGGCAGGTGCCCAACATTACCTCAAAAAACTTCATCCCCTTCATCCCTTTGGGTTTTCTTTTGTTCAGGTTGGAAATAAGGCACTTTCCAGAAGGCAGAAAATCCCCATCACCTTCTCACCGAGGCAATTCCCAGAGCATTGCAGTGGAGAGATGACCCCAGTCAGTCACCCCAAGAGGAGGCAAAGCCAGTCCCTTCTGAGGGGCTGCAGACCCGCTCAACACCTGCCCCAAACCTTCCACATGTACCCGGGCTTCAGTGACTCTCTGTGCATCACTGCTGCTCAAGCACATCCTCATCCTGGCCCCCCAAGTTTGCAAATACGGAATGAAAAGCCACCATGGAAATTATTTCTTTTTTCTATTTTTTTTTTCTTGTCTCTTTTTTTTTTTTTTTTTTTAAACAAAGCATCGTTTCAGATGTTAATTCCGGCGCTGGCTAATGAGAGGCTTTGCCGTGAATAGATTCGACAAACAGCTCAAAGCCAGGCCTCTCCCTCCCTCACGGCTTCGCAGTGTTAGAAGTGGCGTTTCGCTGCGCTGGAGCCCTACCATCTGCTGTACCCCCGTTCATTATGCACCGAGTCACACCGGGCAGCTCCCGGCAGAAAGCAAAGATGGAGGTAAACTAGTATTTGAAAACAAAGGAGGGCTCTCTCCATCCTAATTAGCGGCAGGTTGTGGAGTGCAGCGGCGGAAGGCGAAGGTCACTTCCCACAAGGCTCTGCTCAGGATGCCAAAACACCCACTTAATTCAAGCGGCTCAGCGGGCAGAGTCAGACCGGAGCAATTACGCTCCCTGGATTTCC
>VXBZ01001817.1:83239-93853 GCA_013399135.1 Heliornis fulica | reverse complement strand
AAAAAAAAAAAGAAAGAGAGACAACTGCGGGAGCTCTTTATTCTGCCACCTTGGAGCTGGGGGAAGCGCTGTCTACCCTGCTACTGACTCCGGGAATGGCTCTCTCTTTGTGCCTCTGCACGGGGAGAGGTCTGTCTTTGTTGGGTTTAATTCCCTTAAGGAATGAATAAGAGCAAATTTTAACATTTAATGAAAAAAAAACCAAACCAAAACAAAAACCAACCAAAAAAGAACTGATGAAAAAGCCCACAAACATGAAAACCCTCTGTAGTGGGTTGAGTTCCCTCTGAGCACCCCAGGTTTCCATCCTGAGGCTGCTAGTGGGAATTAACCTTTAAAGGGACAATCTAAGCAGGATTTCTGGGAGACACAGCTCCTCTGCCAGGATGCTCTGCCTGGCTCGGCCCCAGGTTTCAGCTGTCCTGGTAAATGATTCACTGCGCCCCGGGCACCTCTCCTGAAAGGTCAAACCATTCTTTTTAACCTCAGTTGATATTTCCTCCTCGCAGACGCCCTGGGTGGTGCTTGCCCACATCTGCCCTCCTCCTTGCACCTCTCACATCTCTGTGATGTGGCCACCCTCCCACCAGAAGGATCCGATCCATCTCCTGCTGGTGGGGGGGATGTTTTCCAGGGGTACTCCATAGGAAACCAAAGGGATCTTCCCCCATCCCTCCAAAGGCCCCAGAATGGGGGTAATTTTCAGTGGGAAGGAAGCCAGAGAACTTCTATCATTACCCTTGATAGCCAAGAGATTCCAATGCTCTCTGCATCCCTCCTCAAAGGCCTCAGATACAAAATGTTGCCCAAACCCCTCGTCACCTGTCCACCTAACAGCAGCTGGTAACCACCATGTGCTGTACAGGACCCACCCTGATGCAGTCTTGGGTGGGAAACCAGGCAGCAGCTCTGCAGGATGCTGCACAGCCATCAGCTTAGTGCCCTTTTCCATACATCATTCGCAGAACACTTTTCAGCAGCTCTTTCCCTCGAACGTGCTGCTCAGCAATCATCTCCCGGCGCCTAGGAGCCTGACAGACCTGCTGCTTTCCAAGCCTGAGTCACAGCCGATGTGTGCCGCACAAAGCCACCCTCCACATGGTGCCAGCAACCCCGACAACCCAGGCAAACCCCTGAGGAGATGCGGCTTCTCCTTTATGTCCTCCCCCATCTATGCCAACAGTAACTCATACTCAACACTGGCACTGCCCTGGCACGGGTTAGGGACACTGAACTGATGGGCACATAGGATGGGTCTCGGCCACATGCCACTCCTATTGGGTTACAGGCTGTAAAACCTTCATCCAGCCTGGCACATCTCCTTGGTGTCAGAGTGACTTTGCAGATCTGGGGGCTGGAGCTCAGAAGCGGTTATCATCTTGCTCAGGCATTTTCCAGGTCCCTTCTGAGGGTGCTAAGAGGTGGGGTTATGCTCAGCTAGGCCTGACAGAAACAGGGATGCTCTAGGGCACAGGGTTGGAGGGAATCAGTGGGTCTGGGAGGATGTATGGCTCTCCACCAAGGTGGTAACCCCACCATGCCTCCATTGTCCATATTTAATTATGAAGAGTGCCGTTTGCTCTCTGGCAGCACTCCCAGTCCCTCCATCCACAACTCTGGCCGCTGCTCGACTGATGGATCCCACTGAGATGTCAGCTCTGGGCTCTTTTCCCATTGGTGACATTTGCTCTGTAAACCCTTTCTGAGTGATAAACCCTGGTCCTGGAAAAGACCAACAGGTCATTGGCATCCCTGACATCCCATCCTGGGGAACCATGCCCTGGTTCCCATGCCCAGGTTCCCAGCACGGGTGGCAGTTGACAAACACAAAAATCACAGCAAGGACACACGGTGCTCGGTGCCACACTGGCCCAGGTTGCCCGGAGAGGTGGTGGAGGCCCCATCCCTGATGACATTCAAGGTCAGGCTTAATGGGGCTCTGAGCAATCTGCTCCAGTGAAAATGTCCCTGCTCACTGCAGGGTAGGACTAGATGGCCTTGGAATGTCCCTACCAACCCAATGCATCCGATGAGTCTGTGAAAAACCCACAGACACAGCGAGCACCACATTCAACCAAGCCAGCTCTCTCCAGACTTTCTCCTGACCCCGCTACCTGAAGAGCCAGAGTGAAGAGCCTTTTACCTCTCTTCTCTTCTTACTCCACATCTCCAAAGCTTGATGCTGTAGTTTCTCCCTTCTCCTGGGCAGGGTGGTTCTTCACCTGTTTCATTCCCACTCCCAGGCACTGGTTGGTGGTGGGTTGCTCAAGTGACAAAGAGCTGCTCTGCTCACCAAAGCGAAGCATCTGCTGAGCCCCACAGCCAGTCCCAGAACCACTTGTGCTGCCTTTTACACCTCTTACATCTGCCAGGCTTAAGGAGAGCGCGACAATGGAGCAACACAGAACAGGTCCCTCCCTCTAAGCACTCCTGGAGCCAGGGAAGGTGCCCACTGAAAATCTTCTGAGCGGAGGGGCTACCATCAGAAGCCAAGCCAGAGCATCCCCATGCTGAGCCAGCATCACTACTCCCAGGGATGCTCCCACATTTCTGCTCCATGGGCAATGCATTCCCATTCACATCTACTGGGGATGGCAACGCACCAAAAACACTTTGCCTGTGGTCTCCAGACCCGCAGACTTGAGACCCACTGATCAATGGGACCCTCCCCCGCTGCCCAAGCATCCCTTCCCCCTGCAGCAATTAAACTTCCGCTGCCTCGGCAGGGCAAGATAAATGGTGTTTATTTGGATCGCTTTCCTGCATGCCAAACATCAAGCAGAGCACCGATCGATACGGCTGCCTCACCTGATGGTTTTATTTCTCTTATCCCCCCCGCCCCCGCTTTTAATTTTGCCATGTACCAGGGTCTCGGTGGGGCTTGCACCGTGGTGATAAACCAGCAGATCCTCATTAACCCACGGCCCGTGGGCAAGAGCAAGAATTCGCCTTTTCTCTCTCTCTCTTTTTTTATATAAAAACTCTCCCTCTATCAATATTTGATGAGGGCAATTTCAAAGACTTGTTTAGTATGATCTCCACATAAGGAGTCCTTCGGAGTGTTTATCACGTTCAAGGTATAATTACATTCAAATCCTGAGACACAGTTGCCAGGGTTACAGCTGCTGGTGGTTCCTCCAGCTTTTGTGTGTCGGGAGGTTCTCACCGCCCCCCGCACACACCCCACGCTCTCTGCTCCTTTTGCTGCTGAGGTAGGAGAGGAGGAGGATGGGCCAGGTAGCTAAGTAGCTAAGGTAGGTCACACGGCATCTCCCAGACTGGAGGAAAAGTCAGGACCAAGTCAAGATGTGTGGAGCACGGGACTTTGATGCCATCCTGGGCTGGTCAGGGATGGGGCAGAGGCAGAGCTGGGCAGAGAGTTGAATGTCGTTGCCAACAGCATTACATGAAGAACCTCAATGGTTGCAGAAGGTTCATGGAAGGAGAGTCAGCAGTGTCTTTCCTTCATCCCTTGAATCCCAAGTCAAAGTGAAAACCTAAAGAGGGAAGACATGAACTGCCAGGGATGGAGGGCTGCATAATCTCAGGGGATAGAGGGTTGTGTAATCCCAAGGGAGAGCTCCAAGAGAGGCCAGCGCTGCTCCCACGCCAGCCTGGAACCTCCTCATGCTTTCAGCCTCCCCCTCAACAAGGGACAGGACAACCATGCTGCCCTGCCACCAACTCCTTCACTTTCCTTAGACCAGGAGAAGCCTCCCAAGAGGCCTCTGATGGCTGAGGACACTAGCTCCATGAGCACCAAGAGGACATAAAACTACATCTGACACATTCTCACAAGCATTCCTGGCATTAGGAATGGGAGCAGGCAAGGAGCTGGAGCAGGGAGCCCTGCCCTTCATCAATGGTGTGGAACTATGGAGATGCCCCCCATAACCTGATGGTGTCAGGAGGTTTTAGCGAGCCGAAAAGAGAAATTAAAACCTGAGCATTTCTATCGCAACACCTCGTCCTCATCCTACTGCACCAGGCGCTTGGAGATGTACAGCTCAACAGCAGCGCTTAACAAGGCATTAGCAACAGTCATCCTGAAACGGACAACCCAAGGAAGAGCCATCCATCTGTCCTGCCCCAGATGCAAGGCTAAAGGAAGATGCCCAGATGTTCTTACCTCCCCGTGCTGGCCTTGAGACAGGCAGAAACTCAGCCCTTACCCTGCATTTCCTGCACAGCGTTAGAAGACACCGATTTACCCATACCAGGATTGAATCACCTTTGTTCTAGCTCCAACTTTAAACAATAAACCTGGGTACAATAGGCAGCTAATCTAAGCTAATAAATTATCACTAATCCCCGCAGCTGAGCCTGAAACAAGCTTGCAAATGGTGCGGCAGCCACCCTGGGAGGAACAATTGCTCTGACAAAGGGTGGAGAAGGCGGAGGGGGAGGAACAGCCATGAGCTCCTCCGGTTATATGTAGGGTTATATGTAGAGTGAACACAATTGTTGTCAAATCACAATAAATAAATAAAAAATAAATAATTTTGAATAAACCAAACCCAACCCACCAACTGCTGCCTGAAGGCCTGGAAAAATATTTACAAATATTTCAGGAACAGAAAAAGCTACCTGCTAGAGTTAATAAGTTGTGTACTGAATTCTGGCCAGAGCTGTTGCTTGGCCCTGATTAACCCTGAGGCAACCGTCAGGGTGATGGCCATCATCCCATGAGCAAGGCCAGCACCAGCACTCCTTATTTGTCTGCTTGGCACTGGTGAGGCCAGACCTTGAGTGCTGCGTTCAGTTCCCAGCCCTTCAATACAAGAAGGACATGGAGGTCCTGGAGTGGCTCCAGAGAAAGACAACCAGGCTGGGGAAGGGTCTGGAGAACAAACCTCATGAGGAGCAGCTGAGGGATCTGGGGGTGTTTAGTCTGGAGAAGAGAAGGACGAGGAGAGACCTTATCCCTGCCTAGAATGACCTGAAAGGAGGTTGCAGAGAGGTGGGTGATGGTCTCTTCTGCCAAGTGACAGGTGACAGGACATGGGGAATGGCCTCAAGTTGCACCAGGGCAGGTTCAGATGAAATGTCGGGAAGAAATTCTTCACCCAAAGAGCTGTGGGGATGTGGAAAAGTCTGAGCAGGGAGGTGGTGGAGTCCCTTTGAATGTCCCTTCCCACCTGATGCATCCGATGAGTCTGTGGTTCTATGAAAAACAGAGAGAGAGAGGAGCTGCAAGATCCTTTGCAGCATGAGATGTGAGAAGCAGAAGTAGCACACCTACTTCATCCTGTCCAAGAAAAAGGCAAAGACCAGAAACCCTGGAGCAACAGCACATAGGCGGGATGCTGCAGAGGAGAGGAGCTGTCACAGGACCACAGCAGAGAGGGCCGCCGTGGGTCTGGTGGCCAAAGGGGAGGCACCTTGCCAAAACATGTGTTACCAACCCCAAAGCAAAGTGACAGCTGGAGATCTGACCCTCAGTGTCGCCAAATATCAGGGAGGAAGGATGAGGACACTGGGGTGAAGGTGCAGAGCGGCGTAAAGAGACCTGCTCTGTGGTCTCTCAGTGCACAGTGGTGAGAGGGATGCTGCTTATCAGGGGCAGGAGACGGAACGAGATGACCACCGAGCTGTCTGGGCACTTGGATTACACGCGGGGATTGTAAGGGACAGGACCTGACATTTAACGCCTCTGCTTGCAAAGCGCTCGACATTCACAGCGGCCAGAGTGGTGCTGATGGGCAGCAAGGCCACTGGGCTCTCTGGGAAGGCAAAACCAGACTGGCTTCACCTGCCTGCTTGGTGGGACCCCAGGAGATGAGACCACAGGTGTCGTAGAGAAGCACATGAGGCATCCCAGGACATCAGGTGCAAAGGGGAAGAAGGGAAATGATTGACAGTTAGCATCTCAGGTAAGCCTGCACTCTGGAGAGGCTGGAGCCTCAGAGCTGAGTGTAATGCAGGACTTGCCTTGGAGAAGCACAGTTGCCACCACCAGTGTGGACACCTCGGTCCCCAGTGAGTAGATTTGGGTGCTGGGAGGTACTCAGCCTGGCTGCTCCCCAGTTTGGGCTGAGTAAAATAACCACAGAGCAGGAAGAAAGAAGGCGGGCAGAAACCACCTGCCAGGTAGGTTTGGCATTGCCCAGTGCCAGCGCTCAGTGTCATGACCCATCTGATCCCACACATTCCTACAGGATTTCTATCCCTGGCAGCCCCTGCCCCATGAGCCATCTTGTCCTTTCCCAACCCTTTCTCCCAGTACAGCTCCCAGTCCCACCTTGGTCTCCAGAGGCTCTGCTGACACAGCATGCCCAACAGTGCCAGGCTTTACCAGGGAGGTCCTAGCAAGGCTAGGATGAGCAAGGCTGGTGACAGGCCTAATTAATGTTGGCACTTAATATCAACAAAACACGTGAATAAAAACACAGTATTACCATCCTTCTAGATGTTAACCTGCTAGAGTTAATAAGTTATGTACTGAATTCTAGTGAGAGCTGTTGCTTGGCCCTGATTAACCCTGAGGCAACCGTCAGGGTGATGGCCATCATCCCATGAGCAAGGCCAGCACCAGCACTCCTTATTTGTCTGCTTGGCACTGGTGAGGCCAGACCTTGAGTGCTGCGTTCAGTTCCCAGCCCTTCAATACAAGAAGGACATGGAGGTCCTGGAGTGGCTCCAGAGAAAGACAACCAGGCTGGGGAAGGGTCTGGAGAACAAACCTCATGAGGAGCAGCTGAGGGAGCTGGGGGTGTTTAGTCTGGAGAAGGGGAGACCGCGGAGAGACCTCATCCCTGCCTAGAATGATCTCAAAGGTGGTTGGAGAGAGGTGGGTGATGGTCTCTTCTGCCAAGTGACAGGTGACAGGACAAGGGGAATGGCCTCAAGTTGCACCAGGGCAGGTTCAGATGAGATGTCAGGAAGAAATTCTTCACCCAAAGAGCTGTTGGAGTGTGGAACAGGCTGCCCAGGGAGGTGGTGGAGTCCCCATCCCTGGCTGTATGTAACAGATGGGTAGATGAGGTGCTCGGGGATACGGCTTAGGAGAGGACAGGGACAGTTGGACTTGATGATCTTAAAGGTCTTTTCCAACCTGGTGATTCTGTGATCCTGTGATCCTGCCCAGCAAGGCAGGGGGTGACACAGCAGAGTAGGGCACAGATCCTGAGGTCTCCAGAGCACAGCGGACATCCCTGCTCTTAAGCCCATCCATCCAGGTCCATCTTCTCTTAATTGCATTAAAATAACACTCTTCCAACTTGGTGGGTTTTTTTTTATTAGAAATGAACAGTTTTAAAGCTTTTCCCCTCAAATTATGGTTCACCTGAGTAGATAATTAAGAGACTATAAAGGAGATACATTTTTATGTGTAATTACGCCTACTTCTGCTGCTGTATCGGGGTTTCAAAAATATTTGCAAAACAACTCCAAACTTTTATTTTGTCAGTGCAGTAATTGCTGCTTGTCACGGCGATCTGCACGGGCGTCTGCGCTCTGCGACAGCAGCATCTCGCAGGCAGCTCTGCTGGGTGAGGGCGGGTGGGTGCTGGAGTTACAAAGCATCACGGGCACTCTGCTGGCACAACAACCATGCACGGTGTGACACTGAGATAGAATGGCCCGGGGATGGCCGGGAGCTCACCCGTATCCTGGGCTGAGGCAGGTACAGCTTCACGAAGGAGATGGGGATGGAGAGAGGATGTTCAGGCCTTCTCCCTGAGCAGTCCGAGGTCTCTTCTCCCTCCTTCCCTCCCTCATTCTGTCCGTCCATCCATCCAATCCATCCATCCATCCATCCATCCATCCATCCATCCATCCATCCACCCCTCCATCCGTCTGTCCGTCTGTCTGTCGGTCCATCCTCACATGGAGGGCACACCCATGGTCAGCTCTTCTCCACATGCTGCTGGGTGCTCCTGAAGACAAGAGAGGTCCTTCTCCCTCTCTACTCTGCCCTGGTGAGACCACATCTGGAATGTTGTGTCTAGTTCTGGGCCCCTCAGTTCCAGAATGACATAGAACTCCTTGAAAGAGTCCAGCGCAGGGACACCAAGATGATGGAGTGGAACACCTTCCTTCTGAGGACAGGCTGAGAGCGCTGGGTCTCTTGAGCTTGGAGAAGCGGAGACTGAGGGCTGACCTCATTAATGTTTATAAATATGTAAAGGGCGAGTGTCAGGAGGACAGAGCCAGGCTCTTCTCACTGATGGCCAGTGATGGGACAAGGGGAAATGGGTCCAAGCTGGACCAGAGGAAGTTCCATGTAAGTGTAAGGAGAAGCTCTTACCCTGTGAGGGTGAGGGAGCCCTGGGACAGGCTGCCCAGAGAGGTTGTGGAGTCTCCTTCTCTGGAGAAATTCAAGACCAATCTGGACAAGTTCCTGTGTGATTTAATCGAGGTGATCCTGTTCTGGCAGGGGGTTGGACTGGATGATTTTTCAAGGCCCCTTCCATCTCCCAACGTTCAGTGATTCTGTGAAGGATGAGGAACAGCTACCAGCATGGGGACCGGCACAGGGGTGGACATCATCCTGCTGAGCGCTCACAGCCAGCGCAGAGTGAGCTCAACATGCTGGGTGCCGAACGTGGCTGGTCCATGGCAAATTCATGCTCCTGGGGCGGGAGCCTACATGGCTTTGAAGTCCCTGTATCTGTGCTCAAACTTGCTGCGTATATAGAAGATATAATACCCCATCTCCCTCGTAAGGGCACCGGGAAATAAATTCATTAGTGTTTATAAAGAACTAAGGAACTCTGATTAGAGCGCCATGGAAAAAGCCCACGAGGGAAATGGGTAATTCAGCGCGCAGCGCAGTGGGAAGGCAGCTGGTAAATAATGCATGGGCTGCTCGTGGCACCAGGAGATAAAAGGCTCGGGAGCAGTCCCAGCACCGCGTGGCAGAGCTCCCGGGGGTGCAAAGCTCCCTCTCGGCTGGGGAACTGAACGTCCACCTCATAGCGCTGAGATCTGAGGGGTCTTGAGCCCGGCAGCATGGTTATTTTGGGAGTTTGAGGGGCCTTTGCACTTTCTGTGTGCCTTCGGTGTCAGGCAGCTGGGGAGTGGGCAGCAGCTTGTGCCTGGCATTTCAAGCAGAAAACATCCCCTGCTTGTCAGCTGGGCTGGCCCTGCAGGGAAGCATCCCATGTCTTCTCTATCACTCATGAGGGGTGAGAAGCCCAGCTCCCAGTGGAGGAGCAGCCCAAAGCTGCCTTTCCTCCTGCCCACACCACGGGGTGCAACCTTTGCCCAGTTAACTGGATGTTGCTGGGAGCCAAATGCCCAGAGACGGTGTCTGCGGAGGAGAGGTGATGCATGTCAAAGGTGTCGCCGTCAACCCACTCATTCCTTGCTCATCCTGCCGAGGATGCGGCTGGTGATCCCTTCGCAGAGACACACATGCATCCTCACGCCGGGGCATGAGCAGAAGCCATTGCCCCAGCGGATCGGAAATTATTTTGATTCCCAGCACTGGTAGTTTCATCATAAGTGATAACCAGTGAGAGCGATCGAGTTGGGTAAATCCTGCCCTGTCCCGAGTGGTTTGGAGTGCGGGGAGGATGCAGAGCTGTGCACACGCGCTGTGTCAGGGTGGTGGTGTGACCTGATACACAACGCATCTGGGGACGGACAGGAGGTGGCTTTCTTGGGAGCACCCCCCCAAAACCTGTCCCACAGGGTCCAGAGAAGTTTTGATGCAACAACAGTCTTAGCCCCGCTCCATCCCAGCCCTCCTGGCTCCATCCCAGCCCCTCCAGCACCGCTGCAGCCTGCCTGGCTCATCCTCCAGGAAAATCCCGGCACTTTTAATTGGTGACAAGGCATCTCCAGTAACTCCCGCAGATGCTGCCATTTAATGCGGGTTGGCACATAACTTTATAACCGGACCATATTGCTCCAATTACAATTTAGCCTGAAGTCCTCTCGGGCTCATCTTTTCTTTGTCTCTGATTGCCAAGTGCGGGAGGGAGGGAGGGAGGGTCCCACCTCCTTCCTCTCCACTGCCACGTCTCTTTGCACAGCCCATATGTCCCCAGCCTTCTCCCAGGCCACATTTGCTGGAAGCATCTCAACCCCCACTCCCAGACCTCACTGGAAACCCCCAGCCCAGGGGGCAGGCCCCACATCGCACCCCATGGGAAGACAGCCCGCAGCGCTCCTCCTCCCTGCTCCATGTTCTGCTCACACTGGAGTAAACCCAGAGTTACTCCACTGACAATGGCTGCGCCAGGCTGGCATCAGGCTGGTTTGCCAGAGCACCCATGAGCTGAAATTTCCAGGAGCTGCTGCAGAGCAACTGGAGCCAATGTGCCACTTGCATTTTCCAACACTGAGAGCCATGGAGGGAAGGTTTTCTACCCTGGGTCAGTCTCTGTCCTGGCTGGGGCAGCTGCTTGTACCTGTGTTCAGAGCTCAGGAAAAGGCTGCTGGGCTCTGGGTGGCCATGGGAAGGGACACCTCGTCCTAACAGGGATGCAGGCAGAGCTGGCAACGGGCCACCCCAGATAAAAACCCAATGCCAGGGCCTGTGGCCATATGAACCCATAGTAGCGAGGTGAGGCTCCATCAGGACCTCCCTGGGACAGGCAGCTGCCTGATGAGGGCAGGATGTGCCCCAAGACCTGCTGAGAAGCTCAGGGCTTGACCTGTGTAAAG
>VXBZ01001817.1:41063-83181 GCA_013399135.1 Heliornis fulica | reverse complement strand
CCCCACTCCCCCACTCCTACACCCCAAATCCCAGGAGGTTCACAGAACATTCATTCAGACCACCCCAGCAGCCATTAAATCAAGCCCCTACTTAATTAAGGATGCACAAACCACTTCAGCTGCTGCCCGTTTGCATCTCACACTCCCTGAGACCTCCCAGAGGCTGTGTCTCATTTCTCAGGGTGGGCTCACCAATAAAATCCCCTCTCTAGGCTCCCAGTTCTGCCCCACACACAAAAGAGAACCAACCAACCAACTCACAAGGTTGAGGCAAAAAACCAACCCCCGTAACAAAATCCCATCAGCTGTTAATGATCCTGGAGACACAGAGAGACCTCGAATCTCGACAGCACCTGCAGGAGTGAGTTCCCTCAGGAGGCCCCATCTGGAGTACTGTGTCCAGAGCTGGGACACCAATTCAAGAGAGATGTGGAGCTGTTGGAGAGGGTTCAGAGGAGGCCACAGAGATGATCAGGGGCTGGAGCACCTCTATGAGGACAGGCTGAAGGAGCTCAGCTGTTCAGCCTGGAGAAGGCTGCAGGGGGACCTCATTGCAGCCTTCCAGTACTCAAAGGGAGTGTAGAGACAGGAGGGGAATCGGATTTTTACAGGGTAGAGAGTGGTAGGACAAGGGTATGGATTGAAGCTGGAGGAGGGAAGGTTTAGGTTGGATATAGGAGCAAGTTCTTCATGGTGAGAGAAAAGAGGCAGAGCGAGAGAGANGGCAGCAGTCAGGGACTGAGAGACATTCTATGAGACTCAAGCTGGGGTAGTTGGTGAAGAGCAGAGGCCCTGTGGGAGAGGACTCACGTGGAGAAGGTCATGGAGGACTGTCTCCCATGGGTGGGATGCCACACTGGCGCAGGGAAAGAGAGGGAGAAATGCTCACCCCTAAGGAGAACAGCTTGTGAGGAACCCACCAAAGACTGAAGCCTCCATTCCCTCTACCCCTTTCCCTACCCCTTGTGCCATCCCTGGGGGGAAAAATCCTGGGCAAAGCCCAGTGTGCAGAGAAGGGAGGGGTGTTTGAAGAGCTCTTTGTCCTTCTCACCACCCAACTCTGCTTTCTCTTTGTGTGGGACCGTGTGATCGATCAGAGAGTTTCTGCCCTTGACTCTGTGCTGGGGCTGTTGTGCCCATGCTGCTGACAGCAGGATGGTCTCTCGCTGCCCTTATCTCCACTCCTGAGCCTCACCACATCTATTTTCTCCCCTGTGCAGCTGAGCAAGGTGATGACAGAGTGACTGTGGTGGGAGTGTGGCCTCCAGCCAGGGCCAAACCACCAGATGGGCTGGGCAAAACACCAGGCAAACCAATGAGGAATCCATTCTCCTGCAATCATTCAGCATCATCCTTGAGACAAGCAGGTTCAAGCCTTTTCATCATCAGGCTCCAAGACTCAGGAAGCAAAAAGCCACCGAGCTCCCCCAGCATGGACAGCGCTTTCATCACCTTCTTCACATCCAGCGTGACTTCCCCAAGTGACTGCACATGGGGGCTTCCAAACTTACTTCACAGTGGGGAAAAAAAAAACCACAAAATGTGCCAAGGAAATTCTGTGTCCCGGCTTTTTGCAGGAAGTGACCTCCGAGAGGGAGCGCTGGGAATAAAGTCGCTTCATTTACAGAATGGAGAGCCAAGGTGGACAGCCATCAAAAGCCAAGGTTAAGTCATGGAGCACCAGAGCCAGGTGCCCAAATGAATATTCCTGGCAAATATTCCCCCAGCACCGAGCCCAAGAGGAAGCAGGGTTCCAAAGGGAAAGGATTTGCAAGGGAGAAGGCTTATTTCATCGCTTTTATTGAGTGCAATTTCCNGGCTGGGTGGGGGGTATTGGGGAGGGAAGAGAAGGGAAAAAAAATTATTAGAAGGGGTGAAATCTTTTACAGACATCTCACTGGTTATGTACAGGACACAGTACAGCACGGGGCTCGGGGGGGAGGACATGGGGCTCCTGGGGTGCTGTGGAGACCTCCCGGATCATCGTCTCGTGGGTGGCGGAGGGAGCGGTCCATGGGGACCAGTGTCAAGCCCCTCTCTCTGGCTGCAACACCGGACGTGACACCCCTGTGAGGGAAAAGGGAGGGAAAAGGAGAGGAGGGTGAGAAGAAGTGTATTCCATGTCGGGAGGTGCTGCCCCTCCCCAGAGAAAAGCAGGGTGCTCCTTCATGGCTAGGACACCCCACCCCACCAACCTTTGCAGCCTGAGGGCGGTGCACACAAAGAAAATGAAGGGTTCTTCCAGCAGGTGCAGCCTCTCTTAAGGGAAAGGGAAAGGAAGGAAGAAAGAATAAGAAAAAGAAAAAAAAGGAAAAGGAAGAAAAAAAGGAAGAAAGAAAAATAAAAGAAAAAGAAAAAATAAAAAAGGAAGAAAAAAGGAAAAAAGAAAGAAGAAAAGAAAAATAGGAAAAGGTAAAGCCCTCCCCCTGATCTGTGATTAATTAATATGTTGTCAGAAAAGCACTGATTTCACTGAAAACTCTTGATTTTTCCTCAGGGAAAAGAGGAGGAAGGGAAGCGATGCGTTTCTTTGTGGAGCTGGGACGCTTTGCAGAGTGGAGGTCAAAACTTGATCTGGAGGCCAGGAGGTTTGCCGTGTCTCTTAGAAGTTAAGAAACTTCCCCCCAACTCCCCCCTCCCCCAATACAAACACCCCCAGCCCTCAAGCAGGAGCGATCCACCAGGCACCACAAAATCCCTTTCCCAGAAAATCCCCATTTTTCTCTGCTGCTGCCAGTGGGGAGGAAACCAAAGGTTTCCAAACCCATGGGAGAATCCACGGGGGCACCCTACGACCATGGAACCCCGTTATTTAGTGGCTGTGCAGAGGCAAAGATGCTTTGAATGGGAGACCGGGCCTCGGAAACATAAACACATTAAATAACAAAGCCATTGACCACTGCGTCCTCCCTTTGCTGGGCCACTGACAACCAGGACTCGCCGGTGTAATTATTGCCAGGTGTCTCTGTGCCTCTCCGAACACCGCGACGCTTTCAAGAAACAACTCCAGCTGCGTCTGACATTTCACTCCTATTAAAATTCATCCTTCTCCTGAATGGAAATCTATTTTCTTTTCTTTTTTCTTTTTTCTTTTTTTTTTCTTTTTAGCAAAGCCAGGTACTAATGAAACTTTTATTCAGTAATTTAGAGTTTGGCAGAAAAAGGCGCATGGGAGGGGAAGAGAAATTGAGATGATCTCAAAAATAACCAGACCCATACAAAAAGAACCCACCTGAACTTTGGCTGGGAGATAAGTTATCACAGTGGGTTTCTTACCAGCGTCTGTTTTCCAACTAAACTGCTGGAAAACCCCTGACCTCAGGAATACTAACGGTGTTTTACGAAAGGCAGCAGACTCCACGTGCAGCTGATGGTGCTGAACACACTGACTGGGTCCCTGAGGATTGGGTGTGAGCCAGGGTGGTGGCAACAAGTCAGCGGGGTGACAGTGATTTATGTCAGAGGCGGATTCAGATGGATGGAAGCTGAGGCCGAGCAATGGATACAGCCCTTAGTGCCGCTCCTGGCTCCACTGTCGCCTTCCCCCTTCCCCCTTCCCCCTTAGTTAGCTACAGCCAGCCAGCCTGCTCAGCAGCGGAGCAGGGGAAAGCTGTGGGGGTTTATTCCCTTAGGTCTGGCAGAAATGATGCGGGAGCAGCTATGGACAATACAGGCCGATCCCAAAGGATCAAAACCCAAAGGATCATGAACTGCTGAAAGGAAGATGGGGAGGGGGCAGCACAGTGGAGCATCCCTCCAGGTACCGAATCATTCCTCCTCCCTGAGCTCCAGACCCGGCAAAGCAGCACAGAGAGCTCTGATCTCAGCCTGTGAGTGTCAGTGTGACACGGCAATAAAAAGGGCTCGTTTGGGAGACAAGAAAGGGGAAGGCGGTATTGGCATCAGCATGGCCAGGCACAGCTGGGGTGCCAGGTGATCTCCCTTTCTATGCTCATGGGGATGATGCAGCCGGTGAAGAATGGAAAACACTCCAAGCACTGGAACAGGATGCCCAGAGAGGTTGTGGAGTCTCCTTCTTTGGAGACATTCAAGACCAATCTGGACATGTTCCTCTGTGATTTAATTGAGGTGATCCTGCTCAGGCAGGGGGGTTGGACTAAATGATCTTCTGAGGTCCCTTCCAACTCCTCACATTCTGTGATTCTGTGATCAAAGGATGGATAGGGCTGAGAACGGGCTGCTATTCCTGAGCAGAAGCAGGATGGAGGGGTGCGCAGAGCTGTCCCCAGCTCTGGGATCATCCCAAAGGCATCGCTGGAACACTAACCAGCCCTCAGAAACTGGTCCTTCACCCAGACCTTTGGCCAAGGGAAGCTGCACCCCACTGCCATTCCACTGCAACGTTGGGGCAGGAGCCTCCCTGTGCCCTATCCCCATCCAGGGTCTGCATGCAATGCCGCTGCTTGGGCACTAACCAAAAACTGGCAGTGTCCAGTTGCAGACACCTCCCCAGAATATTTCTGCCAAGGAACTCAAAAAGAGTTCAACCAAAGAGCGGTGGGGAGAATAAACCAATACAGGGCCATGTTTTGCATTGCCTGGCCCTGGAAGCTGCCACCGCAAGGCTTCAGCCTGTGTTCCCAATGCGAGGCTCCCCAGTCTCCTTCGGCAGCGCCTGGCATGGTCCACACCTCCTGCTGCCAGTCTTGCTCAGCGCTAATTAGCATTGATAATTGCACTGATGGCGACCATAATTTCCCTGCCCTCTCCTGCCACCTTCGCACAAGGGTTCAATTACCTAATGAGACCCCTGGGGATAATAACGGGGAGAGAGAAGCAGGTTCTCCCCCACCACATCAGCTCCTGGACAACACGCGGTGATGGACGAGCAGGGCAGGGAAAGGTACAGCCCAGGCCGGCAGACAGGGAAAGCTACGAGCCTTGTTTACTCGAGGACACGGAGAAAAGTTCACTCCAATTAATTTTAAGTGGACAGGAGTTAATCCCCAGACACTTATCTAGAATTAATGTGGCCTTAAGTAGATTTTTACTAATCCACTTCCAGGCTGCCCCAAAAGGGTGCGTCTGCTTCAGGAACAAGGGGAGTTCAGCTAATCCACTTAAAATTCACGCGGCTGGTCTGTTCAGATTAACCTCCTCCGGCGTTTCCCTTCAGAGACAAGCCAGGAGGGCTCAACGCCATCCCGCCTTTACCGCTCCTGGGGCCACTGTGTCCATGGTCACCTCACCTAGCCATAGCACTGGTTTCTCCTCCACTTGGTTGGACCCAGCGAAGTCCCTAAAACAGCCCCTGCAGCAGCGCCTTGTAGTGGGGAATGGCCAGTCAGGGACTTAAACTTCTGAAGTGCTGATGGCCAGCGAGGAAAGGAGAGCAGAAGCAGCGGTGATGCTCAGAGATAGACGGAGGGAGCAGGTAGCTAGGCCCAGGCTGGATGGACGTTCTGATGCTGCTCCATGGAGGACGGCCAAAGCCCCATGGTCGTTGGACACCATTCCCAGAACATCGGCAGCTCCTACAACCCAGAAAGGCCCAAGTGAAAGTTGGACGTGTTCCTCTCCCCAGCACCGACTGACAGCTCTGATGGGAGCCAAAAGACAGGTTCAACACTACAGATGCTTGTGTGCCTGGTCCTCGTCACGCATCTCCTCCCACCACAGGCAGCAGGAGGCCCTCCCTCTCCTGACCACAGCAGCTGTCTCTGCTCTTCTTTCCACATCAAGCACTGGGATGGCATCAAAAATAGGAGAGTGCAACATGGCAGCACCTCTCAAGTGTCATGATCCAGGTTTAGGAAGAGGCTGAGCTCTGCTGGGAAAGGCCCCCACGACAGGAGGGTTGGACCCACCCCCCCCAGATCTTTAAGGTCCTTTCCAACAAACCAGCTCTATAAGGAACAAAACAGGAACGGCAGGGTAATGGATTACAGGGTGAAGCACCTCACCATGGGAGTTTGTCGGTGTGGACTTCACCTCTCCTCCATCATCACTTGGGAAGTCTCTGTCTCTTCTGGAATCGAGAGGAACCTCACCGGGAATTGCTGGCTAAGGTCTCCTTCATGCTCTTGGACACTAATTTGGATGGCACCCAAGCGGTAGTTAGACCAGCACTCATCCTGGCTGGACCTTCCACAAAGGAGGCACCACAGTAGACAATAACACAGGTGTTACATCCCCTCTGAGGCTCCTGGAGCAGGACATGGTTGTGTTGGGAGAAGGACACATGCAGTGCCTGGGTGGGTGCACAGGGTGGACTCGAAATCCTGGCCCCAATTGCTCACTTCTCAACCTGCTGCTTAACAAGGATGGGTGGCCTTGGAGCTACGGTGCAGCTCTGAGAGCCTGAAGTCTGCCACAGGGTCTGTAAATCCATTCCTCACCTTGGAAACCCATCAATCTTTTTTTAATTTTTTTTTTAATAAATCAAATTCAGTGTTTAAAGAGCAACGATTTCCAAGCAAACTCAGGGCAGCTTAAATACATGAGCAAGTTTTACAGATCAGAGGCAAAAGCCTCAATTCAGCCCCCAATGAATGCAAACGTGGCTGTTCCCGACGCAAAACCACAGCATTTGTGGTGGTGCCAAAAAAAACCCAACAAGCCCTTTGTAGGTGATGGCCAATGGTACATGGGCCAGCTGTGGGGCTTCACAGAGATGTCCTTGGGATGCCATCAACTTAACTGATGAGTCCTCTGCCACCCAATCCCAAAACCACCCTTCCCCCTGCTCTGAGCCCAATGCCCCGGTGGAGCAGCACCCTCCAGATCAGCNGCAGGAGGAGAGGAGAGGAGAGGAGAGGAGAGGAGACGGGGCTGAGACCTGCATGAGAGGAGCTCCTGGGGCAGAGGGAAGGGGGACAGGGGAGTGACAGTGATATTTCCTCCCAGGAAGAGGAGCTTCACAGGCACTAAACGTTGACAGGCTCAGAAATAATGGCCTGAGCTTGCGCTTATTTAAGAACCGGCCGCCTGCTGTTTTCATCGCAAGCCCCACTCTGACTTGCAGCAACATTTAAAATTAAATATACATAAGTGCTTTCAAAGAACTGTTAATTTGAAGGTCATTAAATGGCATAAAACACGTTCCCTTTTTTTTTTTATTTCTTCTAGGAAGAGGCACGTAATAACACTATTAATACCACTCCTCTTCCACCCTCAAAAGCTCGCTCTCGCTCGAGACATGCGAGCGGCTGAGCTCACCTTGGCTTGCAGCGGCACAACATCTCCTTTTAATTACCGTGATTGAGAAAGCTGCTCCCTCCTCCATCGCGTGCGGTGCAACCCACAGGAACGGAGTTGTACAAAAGACATGGCAAACCCCGGGGGAAAAAACAATGCAGCTGATATTGCTGGCACAGGAGTTATTCTTTTGGGAAGGGGGGCTGGGAACATGACAGGGCTGGCACTGGGGGACACAGAGGGCAATGCGAAGCCAGTTGGCATCACCCAGTGCAGATGGGACCGTTTTGCCCACCGACTCTTACACCAAGAGATTCAGGCCAAACTCAGAGCAGGGTTTTTTTTGGAGCAAACCCATGTAATGCTACATGCAGGAAAGGACAAAGCCAAGGCAAACACCCCAAATATCCCCCCCAAAAAACACAAAAGGGCCATGGTTTTTGCAGTTGCCATAGAAATGCTGAGAAGGAGATGATGACTGTGGAGTGTTCCTGTGAAAGGAGATCAGGGAGAGCGGGAGGTGGGTCACTCAAAGACAAAGTGGGCAAGTGGCCGCATCTGTGTGCAGCTGCTCAGTGGAGGTGGGATGCAGACAGTAACATGCCATAGCCAAAATGTCCTTTATGAGTGGTGGCCAGGAAGGGCCAGGATTAGCTCAAGTGGGGTCCATCAGCGAAAGGCACCTCCTTGGCACTAGAACATGCGAAATGAAACCATCAAGACAGTGTTTGAAGTGTCGATCTGCCCAAGGATAGGGAGGTTCCTCAGAGGGATCTGACCAGGCTGGACTGATGGGCTGAGACCAATGGATGAGGCTCAACAAGGCCAAGGGAAGAGTCCTGCCCCTGGGACACAACAACCTCGTGCAGCACTACAGGCTTGGGGCAGAGTGGCTGGAGAGCTGCCAGGTGGAGAAGGACCTGGGGGTGTTGGCTGACTGCAAACTGAAAAAAGAGATGGGTAGATGAGATGCTCAGGGATATGGTTTAGGAGAGGACAGGGACAGTTGGACTTGATCTTAATGGTCTTTTCCAACTTAGGGATTCTGTGATTCTGGGTGATGGACGGATCCCAACCCGAAGGAAAGTTCTGTGGAGTTGGGTCACCACTGCTGGACACACTCCACCTCAGCATTAGGCAGAGTCTCTGGTTAGAAGATGTGGGAACAGGAATTGCCTGCCATGGCATATCCCAGGAGATGTTAGATGTTGGTCAGCTGGGGCAGAAAGCCCAAGGCAACTCCGACAGGCACTGCTGAGGTCATATGTCACTTCTTGAGGGGACCTTCTGCTGGTGTCTTTCGCATGAGCTTAGGATGGTGCATGAAGCTTCTCTGGGGCTGACTGGTCTGGAAAACATCACCTCTGGGGAAAACACTGTTGGCATCTTCGCCCAGCCCATGAAGCACTGGGACAGCCCTCAACTCACGGCGCAGCTCCACTTTCTCCTTGTTTGCTGGGCCAAAAAAAGATGGGTGAGTGCTTGGCTGAGTGCACTAGGGTGTGACAAGCGTTTGGAAGGCAACCTTCCAACATCAAGAGGTTGTGACAGAGCCTCCTGTTCCCTGTGTTACATGAATGACAAGCTGCTCTCAACCACATCCCCTCCCCACCTCCATCAGCAGTGGTCCTGGGTCTCAGGCATGTTTTCTCCCTGCAGTGAGCAAGTCTCCCCAGCCAGAAACCGGCCCCCAGTTCCCCTCCTGGATGGGGGGAGCAGCTGCACCCTCTCCACGGGTGTCCAGCAGCACAGGCGCGCCGAGGGCTGGGGAAGGTGATGAGCACCATCCAGCTCAGGAAACCAAACCGGGACATCTCACCATCTCCAACAGCATATGAGCACCCTGACAGCCGGTTCATCTCCCTGTAGGCACTCAGCCTGCTGGGTTAGACGGGGCAGGGCTGAATGCTCTGCGTTAAAAGGTTTGATATTATCCAAGGGCTGCGACGCCGCTGCATCATTCCTCCAGCCCCAGGCGCCACACGGGGTGGATGCCAAGCAGGGCTGCAGGACCAGCTGCCTTGCAGGTGCTTGCACGGCCGGGTGACATGCAGCAGGGGAGCCGTAAAGGTGGAGTTTTGATATTTAGCCTATGTCACTGTCATTCGCTTCTTTAAATGCCTTTAGCTTCCTTCTAATAAAAGAGAAATCATAAAAAAAAACCACAAAGGATCCTTCACCGCCGGTGAATATCAATGCGGTGAGGCAGCGTATTAGTATGCACGGTGCCCGCTCCATCTGCATGTTGTATTCGGTGTGACAACATCCTGGAATACAGATTTGGGCCGCGAGCATCCCGAGAGGTATTAGCGATCGTCTATCAGACAGGACGAGGAGCAGTCCCTGCTGTTGTAAACAAGGGGTGTTTTTCTCTGCCTCTCTCTCTGGGGGGAGTGGAGAGATTTGAAACAAGCTCATTCCTGCACTGTGTTAGTTCCTCTTCTTCAGCAGAGCAGTGGGTCATCTTCCTCAGATGATTCCAGAAATAAGCGGAGGTGTAAAGTGCTCCCCATCACCAGGGCCCTTCAATCGGCTGGTGGAGCCAGCCCCCATCCTTCCAAACCAAGCACAGGATGTACAGATGGACAACTCCCTGGCCAGGGAGCACCCTGACAGCCCCAGCACAGGGGACAAAACCCACACGCAGGACGGGCACTGGCAGACAGTGGAGGATGGGCTTGTCCCCTTGTACTTGAAGTGAATTTGGGGAGGAATCTCCATGGCACAGATGGACACAGGGTATCGCTGTGGCCACAGCGATACTCTGTGTTCATCTGTGCCACAAGTGGACATGGAACATCCCTGAAGTGCAGGAGGATGTGGGGCATCCCCATGGCACAGCTGGACACAGGGGGCATCCCCGCAGCACGGATGAACGTGGGACATCCCTGAGGTGCAGAAGGATGTGGGGCATCCCCATGGCATAGATGGACATGGTAAGCATCCCCAAAACATGGATGGACGTGGGACATCCCTGCAGTGCAGGAGGATATGGGGCAACATCCACGGCATGGATGGGCACGGGGCATCCCCACAACATGGATAGGCACAGAGCATCTCCATGGTACAGATGGATGCAGGGGAATCCCTGTGGCACAGGAGGACACAGGGCATCCCCACGGAGGGATGCACGAGCAGCACGGAAGGTTTCTTGTACGCCAACACCAGCCACCACATTACACCAGGGACCATCAGCCCTCGAGGCACAGCTGGGCAGCCCGCCCGCATTGCATTGCCGCTCCCCCTGCCACACGGTGCCTGCAAGAGCACGGTGATGGATCGTTACGACTCACACACAACCGCCTAAGTAAAAGCCTTATTAAGGGTTCATTCATTTTATAAACTCTCGGCGCAATCTGCAGAGGGAAGTTAGATTGCCCAGTCTTACAATATTCTGTGTAAACACTGACACGCGTCTAGTCATTTTAACTAGCTCAATTTGCAATGGAGACAAACAGCAGAACAAAAAAAAAATCAAATTAAGCACAGGGGAACATTCACCAGGAGAGGCTTTCGAGCAGAAAAACACCGAGAAGGACAGATGGATGGATAAGAGACAAACGGACCTACCTCTGAAGCCACGAAACCTAAGTTTGTAATTCAATAGCAAAATCCTTAGGTCTGCAAGATTGGGGGGGGGAAAACGTCCTCCACTTTTCCGTGCATCGCCAAGGCTCTGGAGGTCTCAGCAGTCTGTTTCCCAGAGCATCTCCCCTCCTTCTGCAGCAGTCACCAACCCAGCCATGACCAACCTAACGGTGATGGCCCCTCTGGTCCTGTTCCATCCCCACTGTGCTGGCCGGCCCGTGGCATCCTCCTCCTCCCCGTTCGCTGAGCGTTTGCTTGGCTCTCCTGCTACCTCCCGCTCCCAGGGTTGGGGGCTGGGTGGGGGGGCTATAGGACAATCCCCAGCCCCCTCGGCGCTGGGAACCGGCTGGTCGCTGGCCGCAGGGCTGGTGGTGATTTTCGGGTACGGACAAGCAGTGAGTCCACGGTAGGTTGACGACATACACACGCGCACGAGCGCACATACACACACGGGAACACCTCTTTCCATTTTCCAGGATGGAATTTTTGTTTTGTTTTGTTATTTTTAAATCCTTTTTTTTTTTCCTTTTTGCAAAAAAATGCAAGCAAGAGAGAAAAAAAAAAACAAAACCCAAGGTTTTCTATTGAAGGTACATCTCTTCTTCAATATGAAGACATTAACTGGATTGAGTCGGATCCCCCATGCAGTGGTCAGCGAAGTCCTTTGGTAGTTGCCAGAGTGGCACCCGAGTAGGACGTCAGGGAGCTGCGGAGACATCTGAGGACACTTCCACCGGGTCCGTGAGCAGGGAGGGCTGGGACAGGGAGGGAAGGCAACAAAAAAGGAAAGAAAGGGACAGTGGTATCTCTGGAGGGGATGCTCCATCCATCTCGTGCCTCTCCCTCCTCCCCCAACAGTCCCATCCCTCCTCCTCAGTTTCAACCACTGCTCACTGGTGGTGGGACTGGAGTCTGGTCTCTAGGATTTGGGTTTGCTTCCCCAATGCACATTGGTTTGTCTTCATCGGTTTTTGTGTTTGCTTTTTTTATCGCTCTGTTTTGTTTAAATATATGATTTGTACATATTTATACGTATTTATACGCTGTTCCCCACGACTTCGATAAGTGTGCTTCTGTTGGTGAGGAACGGAAGTCACTGGTTCCAGGTGAGTCCCAGGAACATCCTTCATCTGCGGTCGCAGTCCCCAGGCAGCAGCGGCACCTCTCCCAATGCTGCCCCACAGCCCCTGTCAGTTCCTCTCCTCCCACCATGCCCTCCCCAGCCCATCCCCGTCGAACGAGGGACATCATGCCATCGAGGTTGGAGACTGACTCATCTGTACTCGCATGGACTGGACGCTGTTCAGGATCTTCTTCTGGTGCCCAGCCAAGGTCACTCCTATTCTCAGGAGGTCTCTGGAAGACAGAGAGACGGAGGAGTATCAACGAGCAGCCCAGGGCTGGTGGCTCTGGTTTAGCTGTCCCTGTGCGAGGCTGGGGACGGAAGCTCAGCTGCTCTGTGGCAGAACAAGGCACAGAGCCCAAGCACAGCCCCATGAGCATCACTGGGGCAAGGAGCAACACAGAGAGCAGGGGGGCACCCGCATGCCAACCCCAAGCTTCCCACCTCCTCTCAATGCCAAAGCTTCCCAGGCCGAATCCAAACTCACTCAGATGTCATCTGGGCAACAAGCTGAAGGGAGGTGAAGCCAGCTGTCAGGAAGCTGTCCCGGTACTGACTCATCTTCACGGCGCTCAGCCAGTCGTCTACTGAGGTAAAGGCAGTGAAGTCGGGGATGGATCGGTCAAGGAGGGGCTGAGAAGGCCTGCAACAGGACACAGCGATGGGGACAAGCCCGGATGATGCACAAGCCCAGCCAGTGCATGGCCGTGTTCCCTAATGCCCCCACCTCCCAACAGGCCCTCACACTCCTGCCAGCACTGCCCTGCTCCCGGCATGTGTCTGAGACGAGGAAAGCCCATCCCATGGGAATACCGCTCTGCTGAGCAGTGCTCCACATCCCCAACATGCTGCAATCCAGCTGCAGGAGCCGCAGGGATGGAGGCAGACACTGTGCCCGCACGGTCGCGGGCCATAAAGAATCAATAGCAAAGAATTATTACCGCTGCTCGACTGAAAACTACATGTTCTCTGTCTGACTGCCAGGCAGAGCAAAGACAGACACCCCCCCACCAACGCCTGGCGAACGATTTATGAGTTCCCGTCCTTTCCCGCCAGCAGCACGAGCCGCTCGGGAAGCTGTTTGCCGCAGCGTGGGCTGGCGACACGAGATGCCTCCTCCGCCGCAGCGAGGGACTCACACAGCGGTGATGGTAGCCACAGTTTTGAGGCTTGCCGGGTTGCGGATCATTTTATCGAGGGTGTTGACAATCTCGGTGAAGCGCGGGCGGGTGTTGCGGTCCTTCTGCCAGCAATCCAGCATCAGCTGGTGCAGGGCGGCGGGACAGTCCATGGGTGGCGGGAGCCGGTAATCCTGCTCGATGGCGTTGATGACCTGCGGGACAGCGAGGGAGAAAGCAAGGCGTGAGGATGAGGGACTCGGGCTGCTCCCCGAGCCGAGACAAGCTGCCTGTTGCGGGCAGAGGTGCCGCAGGCAGCGCTCACTGCAGGCAGGGAAGGCGGCTGCCAGGCCCTTTGATCACCAGCAAAGGGAGCAGGAGGAGACGCTCCTGGCTCCGACGGAGCTGGGGCTCTGGGAGGTTAATCTCCGCTCTGATGCTCCGCACGCCGCAGTTCCTCCCGGCAGAGTGCTGCCACTCATTATCTCGGCAGATCGCATCGGAGTGCAGCAGTCCAACTACCATCGCTCTTTCCCCACTCATAAACCTTCTGAACATTTTCAAAGGCCCTGCAGCTTCCTGAAGTCCAATTACCAGCCCACCGGCTTTTCTTCCCAATTTCCCTCCTCACATCTTCTCGCTCACCAGCCCGTTTCATCTCCAAAACCGAGCGCCAACGAGGCTCCAGGAAGGAGCAGAGAGCTGTTCAGGCAGGGCTTTCCTTTGGGAATGAGCCCCACCCACACCCTACCCCCCGAGCTGCATAGATGACCTCCGGTGCTTACATCTTGGTTGGACATGTCCCAGTAAGGCCTTTCCCCGAACGACATCACCTCCCACATGACGATGCCGTAGCTCCAGACGTCGCTGGCCGAGGTGAACTTGCGGTAGGCGATGGCCTCCGGTGCTGTCCACCGGACAGGGATCTTGCCCCCCTATGGAAAAATGGGGAACAGTTGAGGAGCAGCTCCCTTGGCAGAGCCTGGGCACCTACAAGTCAGGCTCAGAGCCATCTCGCACACCCCCAGATGCGGGTCCCTGGGGTGGAGTGGGAGGGTGGTTCCCAATGGGATGAGGAGGCAAAGAACCAAAAATTACTCCATGAATTTATGGTGTAGCTACACATAAAGGTTTGGCTAAACTAAACAAATGGGTTTATCCCACTCAGGTGTCACCTCCAAGTGACATCTTCCCTCTCCAGCTGCTCTGCAGGATCTGGCCCAGTGGTGGCCCACTCCTGGGACGACAGACAAACAGACACAGGTATCCCTGTCCACCAATTTCCCATGGAAACAAGATCTAACCTAAGACCATCCTCTACAACATCATCTGGGCTCCCACAGCGGTGGGATGAGTTCTTTCCAGCCTTGCTTCTGGAGCAGGGAGCAAGAAGTAAACCCCAGTAAAGCCCAGAAGCAGCCCGAGAAAGCTCTGGAATAGGAAAGTAGATTGGGCAGAGCACTCTAATTTCTCCTGAAAGCTCAAAACCCCTCTGTGCCCCAAGCCATGCCATCAAGCCAGCAGCAGGTTGCAGTTCCACGCAGTTGAAGGACCGGAGGGGACAGGGATCCTGCAGAGGGGCAGCAAATCCAGAGAGATTGAAAAGCACCAAAAGGGCTGGGGAAGGGTCTGGAGCACAAGTCCTACGAGGAACAGCTGAGGGAGCTGGGGGTTTTGAGCCTGGAAAAAAGGAGGCTGAGGGGAGACCTTGTCGCTCTCCACAAGTCCCTGCAAGGAGGTTGAAGAGAGATGGGGTCGGTCTCTTCTCTTGGTTAACAAGTGATAGGATGAGAGGAAATGGTCACAAACTGTCTCAGGGGAGATTGAGGTTGGACATCAGAAGAATTTCTGTCCTGAAAGGGCTGTCAGGCACTGGGACAGGCTGCCCAGGGCAGTGGTGGAGTCCCCATCCCTGGAGGGATTGAAAAGGCCAATAGATGAGGTGGTGCAGGACATGTCCAGAGGTGGAGTAGGCAGGGTTAGGCTGGGGTTGGACTCAATGATCTCAAAGGTCTCTTCCAACCTCAGCGATTCTCTTCTATCATCACTGAAACAACAGCCCCAAAAAAGAAAAAAAGATAG
Organism: Heliornis fulica; assembly: GCA_013399135.1. NCBI lineage: Eukaryota > Metazoa > Chordata > Aves > Gruiformes > Heliornithidae > Heliornis > Heliornis fulica. The sequence continues at coordinate 68,112 of VXBZ01001817.1, read as the reverse complement.
CCGAGGGGTGAAGACAAGCTGCAGGAATGCACAGTATTTACTCAGGACATGTAAAATCATTCAGGACAATTGTTTTCTGCAGCTTTTTGGACAAAGCATCAGCTGCTCTCGAAGGATGAATGGGAAAAAAAAAAATCTGATTTGAATAACTACAAATGGAGAAATTAACCGCCAGGTTGTTTTTCCTGCCTTATCCCCAGAGCTAAAAACCTGCTGTGGGAGGCTGAGTGATGTAATCGCAGGCACAGCATCACTTCCCAGCTGCTGGGGAGATCCATTATGGCCTAAATTAAATAAAAACACAGATGAGATAATCTCTTTTATCTCTAAAGGTGGGGAAAGGCTACTTCATGCCTCATCCCAGTAGCTGCTGCTGGTGGGGAGCTGGGGGCAGCCCTGGGGTGGCAGGGAGGAATGGTAGAGCACGGCTGCCGATACCTACAAACAAGTTAATTATGGACAAGAAGGGTGACTGGGGAATGGCAGAGCTACTGTTAGGCTTGAGTCTCTAATTAATACCAGGGACAAGTTTCCAACAGAGAAAGGCAGACCAGAGCTGGAGCACTGGGGGCGTTAAAATGCTGTCACCGTGCTGTCAGGAGATCTGTGGTCTCCCTGTCTCCCCTCCAGGGACTCCTCCATGCAACTTCTCCTCGGTGGAGGAGAGGGCAGAGGCTTATCTGTCAGCTGATGCTGTCAGAAAGGTGTTTGGGGAACGAGGGAGGCAGGAAACTCACTGGGGAGAGGAAGGGAGAGGAGCGAAAGAGAGGAGACACTTGGGAAACACAGCCAAAGTCTCCGAGCCATGAGCCTATGTGGTGGGAATCCTTCTGAGATGCTCCCACCCAATGCAGAAGCTCCCTCCCTCCAGGTCTGTCCAGCAGCAGATGCCAGGCAGGCACTGGGGATGCTGAGCAAGGCAAAATCTTGCGAGAGGTACGTACCAAGGAGCTGGTGTAGGTGGGGTCAGACGTGTCGTCCTGCAAGTAGCGTGAGAGGCCAAAGTCCGACACTTTGCACACCAGGTTGCTGTTGACCAGGATGTTCCTGGCAGCCAGGTCTCGGTGCACATAATTCATCTCTGCAAGGTACTTCATCCCAGCAGCAATTCCTCTGAGCATCCCCACCAGCTGGATCACCGTGAACTGCCCATCATTTTGCTGTGATTAGAAAGACCAGACCCTGCTGTGGAACCAGAGCCGCTGCTCAACCTTTACAGAGCCTCCCCTGCCCCATCTGATGAAAGCAGAGGTGCTCCAGCACCAACACACACTGCAACCAGTTCCCCAGCTAAGGAAACAGTGGGATGGCACCAGCTCATTCCTGAATCCTGCATGGCCCCGCCTTGCCTTACCCGCAAGAAGGAGTCCAGGGCCCCGTTCTCCATGAACTCGGTGATGATCATGACCGGTCGGCTTTTGGTCACCACCCCTTCCAGCCGAATGATGTTGGGGTGGTCAAACTGCCCCATGATGCTGGCCTCGCTCAGGAAATCCCGGCGCTGCTTCTCAGAGTAGCCGGCCTTGAGCGTTTTGATGGCCACGTAGATCTCCCGCTTGCCGGGCAACTTCAGCCGTCCTTTATACACCTCTCCAAACTCCCCTGCAAGTGCAAGAGCATCCGCTACCACCGCCTCCTCCACATAAACCACCATGAAGAACATCAATACCTCAAACTGATTGGTCTCCAAACCAGCCAGCTGAGGAACATTGGCCACTTTACACTTCAACGATGCTCCCCTCTATAAATCTTTAAAAAGGGGTGACGCTTGCTGCTGAGGATGCATTTGGGTTTGCAACCTTCCCCAGGCTGATGAGGCAGAGGCTGGGCCCTCTCCTGCAAACCCCTGCAAGAAGGGTTTGCATAGCAAGAGCATTCACTTTGAAGGGCTACCTCAAATACAAGGCGTCGACGTTGATAATCTCTATTCCCTTTTTGCACATCGCTTATCTTGGAATGGAAAACCACTGAGCTGTTCTCTTTGCTGCCCTCTAATTTAACATACATAGGGAACACCTTCCTGTCTTCAGCAGGAAAGCTTTTCCTTCACCAAGGCAAAACTTCCCAGTTGAGGGCTCCCAAGTAAGCCAGGTTTGCAGCCGCTCTGCCTTAATGAGAGGCAAAGGGTAGCAGATACATCACTGGACTTGACCCTGACCAAACCAGCTATTCGCTTCTTTGTAGCTTCCCATCACCACCTTCCCACTTTCTCTTCTACAAGTTTGACACAGTTTAAAATGGCAATAAAAGCAGCGCAGATGGCATATAGGCAGATGTACGCACGTGTACATATACATATATATATGGGAGTATGGCATGGACTGGAGCGGGCTCTGGCTTTTTCTTCCCATCTCATGGAAAAGCCAACTGCGAAATACCAAGAGATCCCCACAGCAACCCAGCAAATATGTTCAAGGAGCATTTCCCACCTCAGAGGAACTGTGAGAGCAGAAACCAACCTACCCTGTCAAAACCTCAGGAAAGCATGATGTCTACAGGCTTCCTTGAGGGTTTCTCAGTAAAGGGCCATGTCTGCACCCCCCAGAAAATTGTTCGGGTGAGCCTGTGGCTGAAAGGGCAGGGAGGGACAGGTGGAAGGGGACACCAAGACCTACCTGCTCCAATAACCTCTTCGATCTTCACGAAGGATACATCAATCTCCTTGGCAAACTCTCTGACTGCCTCATTGGGGTCCTCATAAGTGAAGGGGTCAATGTAGATCTTCATCCCTGGAGACCCTGGTTGTGGAAATTTGGGAGGGATGACAGGAGGGAGAGAAAACCAAGCGTAGCTGTGTCATGGCCGAGAATTGGACATCCCCGTGTCCTCATGCTCTCTGGACACCTTTTAAGACGGCAGCTATCTCCATGCTCACCCATGCCACCTCCACAGACACTTATCACCCTCTTTTGTTGCCACTCGGCTCCACCGACCCTCCCCTGCATCCCTTCCTCTCCCTCTCTGCCCTCTGCTCCTCCTCCTCTGATACCTTTCTTCATCCTCCCCACAACAATGGGGAACAGTTACAGACCTTTACTACAACCTGGGCTTTACGAGGCTCGTTGCATTAGCAAAGAAACCTTTATTTACCCAAAAAGGCCCCAGATAGTTTTGTAGCCACTACTAAACAGTGAGAGTGTGACAACTGTAATCAACTGACCCATCTGGGGCTGTGAAATACGGCTTTGCTGCCCGCCATGCCGAGTGTGCAGACCCTTGTATGGGGGCAGCAGGATCCGGCCACGCCACAGCCTGGACCACAAGCAGGCTCTTGCCCCTTTTTAAATGTGGGAAAGCCAAAACAGGCCCCTAAATTCCCCAAACGGGTTTGCAGACATTTTTCACCCGACAAGGGGACCAGAAGTGGAGCAGCAGCTCCTCAAGGTCATCTCTGGAGGAGACCAAGATGGACATCACTGCCTGATTGTCCTCCTCCCTGAGATACCTCAGTGCCACAGTGATTAACGGCCTTTGATTACGCTTATTAAGGCACTCGCCAAGGGCCACTATCCCACTGAGCCCCAAAAGCCTTGGTAGAGCTGACGTGCAGATGGACGCACGGACCGCAGCATCGCCTGGCTCCACGCTGGGAATCTAAATGGGCTCCCGGCTGCTTTGCAAGTTCACCAGCAAGTCACTCGGGAGGAGGCACGGAAGCCTTGCGGCAGGGCGCTGCTGGTGCAAAACAGCCGCCCAGGGAGGGAAAAAAACAGCTGCCGGTGCAAAAGAGCCGCTCACTGGGTCCCTGGGACTCAGAGGGACCAGGCAGGAGCATCCCCATGCTCAAAAGGGGCTTCTGGGGCAAAAGCTCTGTGCATCAGAGGAGGACAGGGAAGGCTGCAATGAAGCCATCTGTGCATCTCCCACTTCATAAATCCCTTTACGGCTCTGTCTCACACACTTTAACTGCCCCATAAATTTCTTTACAAGAGCAGCTGATGCTCCAGCCAGGATTACAAAGGGATTTACAGGATCGTAACCTAGACTGACTTGCTGATCAAAATATTGAAGAAATAAAGGAGACACTAATGCTGAAGTTTCCTGCCCACCCTCAATACGGGAAGGCTGTCAAACACCCTGACATGCCCTGGGGTTTGCCCACGGGCTCAGCAAACACTGGGTCCAGCTCCAGTGTTTCCCACCCTACCCAAAAGAGTGGGATTAGAGCACTTAAAACCTCCACTCACCTCTGCAAACCTCAGCCACTGCCAGCTTGTCATCGCCACGCAGCCAAAAGCTGGGCGAAGAGCCGGGTACCAGCGAGCAGCATCAGAGGTAACCCGGGCTGAGCCTACCTGCCAGGTGAGCTTCATGCTCTTAAAACCTATGCCCTGATGCTCCCAGAAAGTGGATTGGGCTATTTACTACTACTGCAGAGAGTAGAAAATTGGTTTTTTTTGATCTGACTCCAGCGTCAGGTCCCTCCCAACATCATTTTCCCTGGGGAACAAATACCCTCAAGACAGATAAAAACCCTTGCTGGTGGCATCATCACTGCTTCAACGGGGCTCTCCCCTATTTCCCTGGCGAAGTGGCAGCAGAGAGAAATCTGAAGAAATTACAGACCCCATCTCACCCCAAAACCCACTTGGGGAAGTCCCTGCCAGCAGCCAGCGATCCCGGGAGCAGAGCTGCTCCAGGGAGGCTGTAATCACCGTGCCGCTAAACACGTGGGCGATTTGTTCCAACGGATGCGCTCATTACTCCATTAGTCACTCGCCACACATTTCCAACCTGTTTGGCTCCAGCACCTGCAGTACCCAAGCGCCTGGGGGTTCGCTAACCCCAACTGGAAGGGTTTTGCTACATGCCAGGGAGCGCTGGCACCCTGGTTTTTGGGCACCAATCCTCCCTCTGCCAAGCTTTGAAAGGTAAATCCAGATATGCTGCTACTCTGTTCAACCAACCCGTTTGAACAACCAGGGTTTAGGGGCGCTTGGGACGCACACGGGGTGCGAAATGTTTCAAAAGGGGGAAGTTGGGGGAAAAAAGAAAAGTCTGCCTGTAGCCAGGCAGAGGTTTAGGCATCAAATAAATCTTCCCTCACCACCCGCAGTGCTGGAGCGGGAGGAGGAAAGCCAGAGGTCCATCATGTCTAAGTACCACCCGGTGAGGTTTGGAAAGCGGTTTAGTGTTCGCTGGGAGGTTTATGGCCCCCCACAGCACCGTGATGGTGTTGGGAGGGCTTGGAGGGAAGCTGTTGCCGGCTCTCCTGACTCTGTCCAAACCCTCTCCGTGCCTCCAGTCCTCCTGTTTCTCCCTGACAGACTGTCTGCTCCACCTCCACCCCTCCGCTCAGCCGCCCCTCGTCCAGCCCTGCATCCCACCACCGTCCCTTTTCCCAGGCAGCTTGTCCAGGACCCAGGGATGGTTCCTTCCTCCAAGACAGCAAACTGCACCCAGGACGCATCTCTAGGAGAGCGTAAATGAGATTTATGTCTTGTGGGAACAGGGCAGGGAGCATGCAGGCACCGGACGGCAACTCCCCACCAAAGCTGCTGCTCTGCTGCTTTATTATCATTTCCAGTGACCCCCAACAGCCTGCTGGCCACTTTACTGGGAGCTGTGGAGGCACCTGAGCACACGTTATACACAGCAGATGCCTGCAGGTTCTTCTGGAGTGCAGCCCCACCAACTGGAAAGGTCTCTTGGGAAATGGTCCTCTGAGTTCAGGCTCTCCTAGCCATTTTCTGGAGGGGAGCAGCAGCCCAGCACCAGTTCACCCTCCCAGTCAGTGCCTGCACATCCTGCCCGAAGCAATGCCAGACACCCATGACAGTCGCAATGGTGGCCATGCTCCCAAAATCCAGCACCCCGTTACTGGTAAGAGCAGCCCAGAACCAATCCTGGCCCTGACAGAGCCTGTGGCAGGAGACCAGGAGCACATCCTCCTCCACACACTGTCCCTCTCCTCCCCTTCCTCCTTTGGTAGTCTTTCCAGCACCCTCTCCCCACCCCCCCTGCCCCTTACATCCCCCCAAATCCATCTCACCTCCCCAGCTAGCTCTTCCTTTCCCACCCACAACACTGCACCACAGCAAACCACCCCCAAGACACCCTGACACATGGCTGGGACACCTCCACTTGTGCCCTACAGTCCTCTCCACCTGCCCCATGAGGCTTTCTTCCCCCCACCCCATGCATATCAGAAGGTGGAGGAGTGGAGCACATGCCAGGTGCAGGACTGGAAGGGTTTCCCCTGCTCACCTCGCCCGGTGCTGTAGTGCTGTAACTTATCACTGTACACGGCCTCCTTGCTGTAGGCACGCTTCCTGGGAGAAGGGGGAGAAAACAGCCAGCATGAGGAACCGGTGGCTGGCGACAGCCCCAAATCACTTCCTTGCCAGCAACAACTCCCCTCCTACCCCAAACCTCTCCCAGCTACAGCTTACCACCTCCACCTCCCAGGGACGCAGCACTGATGGGGACCCACCTGCTGCAGACGATGGAAATGGCCACCAGAGAGACGATGAAGACCACCCCGGCCGCTGCCGACCCCGCGATCAACGGCAGCTGCTCTCTCAGCTCTGACTTGTAGTCATCTGCAAGAGAGGAGGGAGATGGTGGCTCATGCAGGCTCATGGAGCAAGGGCAGCCTCACAGGAAGGGTTCCTGTAACATCCTCTTGGATTCCATGGTTACCGCTCCCACGGGAGGGTGGTGGGACAAGGGGGATCCACGAGGAAATGCCCCCAGCACCCTCGGCCAACATGTCCTCCAGCGGCAGGCTGGGATGAAAGCCAAGGTGGCCCAGGGAGGAGTTGACGTGCCCAGAGCAACCCTGAGGAAGCAACCTGCCACCTCCACATGTCTCCCACACCACTTTCCCCTGCCCGCCCCACCACTGAGGTGGGCACCCACATCACCAGGTGGGTGGACAGTATTGCGCAGCCCCCCAGAAACACCTCCCTCTCCAGCCATCCCCAGAAAAGAGTGCCAGGCTGTGCCAGCAGCCACAAGCAAGGGTTCAAACAAAACTCCTTCCAAAAGAAAGCATTTAGCACCCTTTTATCGGTGCTGTTCCACTCCGCGCTTAATTACCAGCCACTATATCGCTTGTGCGTCCACTTAAAACCTGAGAAATTCTCATCTAACAATCAATTATTAGATAATAATCTACACGATCCCTTCTCACTAGATTTCATTTATTTGCTTATTCAAGGCAAGATTTTTATTCTTGCTTCTCCAATACAGAATATCTAAGGCATTGGTAGTATTTATCATCTTCTTCCACTCCGTCACCCCATTTGGTTTCCTGCTTCCCAACCCAGCTGGGACTCAATGTGAGTGCAGCCTGGTTTGAGGAAAGAAGGGAAGTTTTAGGACTGACAGCCTTCCCCCGCTAAGCAGAGCAGGAACTGTGCTGGTAAAGGTAAGGAAGGGGCTTCTTGCAGGGACTTCAGTTCCCCCAGCGTCTGGAGGGATAGGAGGACTGTGAAAGGAGCCTTGCATCATTCACCAACTTCTAGATCTGTCCCAAAACTGGAAGGAATGAAGAACCCTCCCTCATGTTCTCTGTCTCTAAAGGGATCTAGTGTTTGTGGGTGCAGGGAAGGGCTGGGGCCAGAGGGGCAGCAGCACAACTTCGCTGAGGCCAGAAGAAGCCGTGAAGATCATGACCCAGCCCTTTCCCTTTGACACACTGCCTTGGGGCAGAGAACCCACATTTAGAGATGGGTCTGATCCCTCCAGCTTTGCCCTGACAACTGGGATGCAGCTGTAAGCATCCCTGGAGAGCACCCCAGACCTCCCTCCAGGGGTCTGCAAGCCTCTGCTCCTCCCCAGTGTGCTGTGCTGGACTTGCAGCTGGTGGCAAGGGGGCTCTGCCACCATGGCTGGAGGCAGGGAAGACAAAACCGCAGCTAAATAGCAGGGGAGAAGTCAGAGCTCTGAGATATCAAGCAGATTACTCCTCCAGCTGGCGATTAATAAGACATCACTGTAAATCACCTGGCTTTTGCCACACTGCCCGCTGGGAGAAAGGTTTACAGAGACAAGTTCGTTTAATCCAATTAGAGCCCAAAGTTGTCACTGGAAAGACAACCAGGAGTGGCTTCCTGGTCTCTCTGCCCCTCTTCCCGGACTCACCATCAGTCAGCGTTTGGAAGCACATCTTCCCACTGTACTTGCCGTAGCCGGCCACGGTGCGGGCTCGCACCTGCACCACGTACACCATGCCGGGTCGGAGCCCCTCGATCCTGGCCGTGTTGGTCTGGCTGCGGGCCATGGAGGAGTTGTACTCGTTGTGGTCCTATCGGCACAGCCAAGAGAAGACGGTCAGTGGAAAGGGGGGATGGCAGTGGGGAAAATGTGCCCTGCAGACCACCTGTCTCCGTTGATGGCAGGGATGAGGATGATCTGCTGGGGGATAAAGCAGTGGCCACAGTTCTGCTCCAGGAAGATAAGCAGTGGAGCTTGAGCAAGGTGGCTTGGCCCTTCCTTATTGCCCTTGAGTATCCCACCAAAACCAGACCTACAAGCTTTGCAGGGCCGCCAAGGAGGTCCCCACAGGACGTGCCTCCCAGACAGCACCCCCCAATCTCACCAGAGCGGAGAGCAGGGAGCAGTGGGGGGAACACTAAGAGCACTCAGAACCAAAACACTCATGAGCTGCCTGTTCCTCCGCTGTGAGCCACAATGCCCCTGCCATTTCTGAAACGCCGCACAGTAACGGAAACACCATCACACACCCTACAGGATCCCACTCAAGCAGGCCATGGGGCAACTTGCCTCTGCTAAGAGTCCCAGCCCCATTGCTCCTACTCTTCTGGAGAGGGATCCACTAGCTAAACCCTGTCAGAAGCCTCATCTGTCTCAAATCTCATTTTTCGCAACAGCCCCCAGTGATTTGCTGTGAAGGGGCCACTGGTGAGATCATCTAATTATTCACAAATTAGAGAAATTCATTAATGCTGGCAAGACACAGGAGGGATGGAACAGCTTGGGCTCAGCACAGTTCACTGCAGGGGTTGAGAGCGTGTCCCCTCTGGGGAAGGACGGCTGCCAGTAAAAGGACATGGCAGGAGGTGGTCCCCCCCACACACCCTTAGCAGACAACAGCCCTGGCACCAAGGGGGACTGCCATACTGGAGAAAAAGCTGCGAGAGAGGAGTAACTGTCATCTGCAGCCACAACTTCTCTCCCCTTCTGGCTACACATCACTCCCACCCTCTAGAACCCGCACAGCTGACCTGGTACCCATCCCACCACCCAGACCCTTCCCAGCAAAAGGCCTGCATGAGACTTCATAGATGTTCCCCTGCCAGTTCCTATCAAGTTCAGAACCTGAGCAACCTCCCTGGCAGCTCAGTTTGAAGCTCACCGTGTCCCCAAGGACACCCTTCATCACAAGGTTTCCGCCCGAGCTTACCGCTGCCGGCCTGGAGCCCACGGTGCTGCTGACGTCAGGCGTGCAGATGCGGCTCACCTTCTCGTAGTAACGGATCTCATAGTCCAGGATGATGCCGTTGGGCTGCTCAGGCTGAGGCCAGGACAGCGTGATGCTCCTCATCGTGGCGCTTACCTGGTGCATGATGGGGACAGTGGAGGGTGCTGCCAAGGAAGCGGGACGGAGGGAAAATTAATGCGGAGGGGTAGGAGAGACAGCCCCAGGGAGGGGGAAATTCCCCTGGGCACACAGAGCATCCTGAGCTTGCAGGTCTTCACCCCATGAGACGAGCTCAGGCATTAGCAGTGGGAAGAGCAGCATTTCAGCAGCTTATGTGGAAGCCGAGCAGCAAGCTGGCAAGGGAATTCTGGTATTTAAACCAACTACACATTTCAATTAGGAGCTTAGAAATCCTTGGTGTTCCTTCTCCCTGGGACAGCTTGCTTCAAGGATGGCTCCCGCAGCAAGGCGGAGACAGCAAAGCTCTCCCCAGTGGGGACAAAGCAAGGCTCAGCGACGGCCTCCAACTCTGCTTGCTGTAAGGGGGTTGGCTTGAAGAGCCTCTTCAGAGGAGCCGGCCTGTGCCACAGCTGCAACACCATGTGCTGAGCCTGGAGCACGGTTTCAGCTCAGCCTTGGCCTGGAGGAGCTGCTGAATCCACTCTTAAGGGCTCCTTGGGGGTGCTCAATCTCAGCACCCAAGAGTAATTCTCCCAGGAATTTTATCCCCAAAGCCCAAACTCTTGCAAGACAGCCTCAAACCATCCGTCAGCTCCCCTCCCACCTTGGGATCATGGTACAAGTGTGCTCAAAAAGCAGCACCTCATCCCAGCAGCTTGAGGTCTCCCAGGTAGCAAACCACAGGGGTCCTGTGTACACGGCCACAGCATCCCTGGAAAAATCAAGACACTCGGCTCCATCAAGGGCGCAGTCGGCATCAGGCACAAACCGGAGTGATTCATCTGGCCCCCTTCCCTCCCAGTCCTCATCAGCACTTTCCTCATCAGTCCTCTCGGCCACACCACACCCCGCACTGCTCCGCAAAGCTGCCCAAATGATTTCAGTTCACGTGACAGACCAAAGCCAAGTGAGCAGGTTTCCTAAAGCAGCTGCCAGGCACATTGATACCAGTGCTGCTCCTCCCAGCAATGCTTCCCGCATGCACTGGAGTGATCATGGGGCTGTTCTGTGCCTGTCAGGGAGCCGAGCATCCCCAGAGCCAAGCATCCCTGGAACCTACCATTCCCAGAGCTGAGCACCCCTGGAGCCGAGCATCCTGGAGCCAAGCATCCCCAGAGCTGAGCATCCCAAGAGCTGAGCATCCCTGGAGCCAAGCATCACAGGAGCTGAGCATCCCCAGAGCAGAGCATCCCCAGAGCCGAGCATCTCCAGAGCTGAGCATCCCTGGAGCCAAGCATCACTGAAGCTGAGCATCCTTGGAGCCCAACATTCCCAGTGCTGAGCATCCCTAGAGCTGAGCATATCCAAAGCTGAGCATCCCCGGAGCAGCAGCAACACCAACCTTCCAACATTAAGGACACCAAATTGCTAAATTAGCTAGGAGCTGCTTTTCCAGAGGATTTTTGCCCTCACAGACTGGTTTGGGTTGGAAGGGTCCTGAGTCCAACCCCCTGCAGTGAGCAGGGACATCTTCAACCAGATGAGGTTGCTCAGAGCCCCGGCCAATGGGCCACACTGGGAGATGCTGATGCCCCAACGCTGCCTTTGTTTACCCAGCACATTTAATCTCTCCCCATCCGCTCCGAAAAGATACTCGTGGGCTGAAATTAAACACTTTGCTTGATTGCCGTTCTGTGAATTGCCCCATTAATGTGGATAGTGCTGTGGAGAGGATGGGGGTGGGCGCAGCCTGTGGGAAAGACGCCCTAATCAGCCTGGATCCAGATCCAGCCCCACGTGGAAACACCAAGGGGATTTCAGAGAGGCAGCACCAATGCAGATGCACTCCCATGGAGTTGTCCCACAGTCCTGTGGCACTGAGATCATCTCCAGAATGATATTCAGCCTTTCTGAGGTAAACAGGGAGCACTGGGGTACGAACAGAAAGACCTGGGAGCCCTGGCTGCACATCTCCCACCCTGGGGCTGCCCAGGAGCAAAGAAACACCCCAAAAACACTCCAAGAGGCTTGGAGACCGGAGGCTGTGGAGAAAGGAACACCAGCTAGGTACAAGGCTGTACTCCCCAGAGTCAGGAGACTGAAATATTTACACCAGGTTTCTGACTCCTGCTCTTCCGAGGGAGCGGGTCAGTAAAGGTTGCCCACTCCCAGCACAAAGCTCCCAGCCCTCTCTGCCCAAAGTGGTTGGGTTCCCAACCCCTCTGCTTCTTGTGCTCCTCATCACAGCCCAGGACCGTCTCCCCCCTTTCCCACCACATACTCTATCCTGCCGGCATCCTGGCTTGGCCCCGAGCTGCTTGTTCAGCTCCCGACGCACGGGGAGGGAAAGGAACAGGGGTGCCTGGTGAAGGGGACAAGAGGAAAACGATGGGAGAGGGATGTGCCAGAGGAGACAGAGTCTGAACTCAGCCCTGGGATTCTGCTCCCCCCGCACTGTGATGCAGCCAGGCTGCATTTCAAGGCTGCAGTCGCCCCATCTCCCTGGGAGAATGAGGAACGGCGATGCCGTTTCATCCCCATGAGATAAAAAGCAGGAATCCATCAATCTTCACCCCCAAACCCCTCCACAACCCAGCTCTCACTTTACCCAGGACCCAGGGACCTCTTCCTCCACCCCTCTCCCTCCCTCTCTCTTTTCTTAGCCTCCCCCCAGCCTGCCCGGGGCTGGGTGCAGGTTTCCTACAGCCATCACACACCGCTCACACCCCAGAGCTTCTTCCTTAACTCCAAGCTTGCAGCTCGTAGCGTAGGTGTCCCAACACCCAGCACCGCGCCGTCCCAGCACTCACCGGCCTGGTTGGTGGTGATGTTAACGGAGACATGCTGTGGCGGGAAGGGGCTTTTGCTGGAAACACCATTGACGGCCTGGATTTCAAAGGTGTACGGCGTGTGTGCCCACAGGCTGCTGATGAAGACCCGGGTCTCCGTCAGCCCCAGCTGCCTGGGGACAAAGTCCACGTTGTCATCGCAGCGGGAGCAGGCGCGTCGGTCCGACCGGCACTTCTTGCAGACGATGTTATAGGTGACGTCATCCCGACCCCCAGTCTCTCGCGGCGGGTGCCACTCCAGGATGATGGACGTCTCGTTGACAATGGAGATGACGTTGCGGGGACCGGATGGGACACCTGTGGGAAAGAGAAGCCCCTTGAGATGGGTCCTTGACCAAAACATTATGTTCAGCCCTACCAGGGGTCAGTGGGAGCCTGCATGTATGGAGGACACCCCACAGCTCCATCTGCCTGTCTACTATCACTTCCTGACTCAGGAGGGGCTCGGTCTCCACAGCTTTGCCTTATTCGTGGTCAGGCTTTCCCCAGTGGCAATGCCAACCACCTGCTCTGCTGGCCACAGAGAGGGGTTTCACAGCTGGGGAAGAGGACTCCTGGGCCACAGACTCTCTCAGTCTCCAAAAGGTGACCCTATGCAGAGCACACGCAGACCCATCTGCCATGATGGATCCGTTCTAATGATCAGGAGATGCTGGGATAGCACCAGCGCTCGCGTAGAGCATGCCTCAAACAGATTATCTCAGCAAGAGAAATGGTACTTAGCCGGCACTGCCGAGAAACGGAAAAAGAGTCAAGAAATGGAAAGTGGCTGTTACCAGCTCAATATCTCAGGTTGGGAGCCCGGGCATTTAGCAGCATGGAGGACAACTCTACTCCATGCCCAGCACCACTCGCTGTTTTGCGTGCTGCTCGGATGTTGGCCGAGAGATCAAAGCTGCATTGATCAAATCTGCCGGGAGCCACTGCAAATGCTTCGGAGACCAGGAATTGAACGCGGCTCCGATTGCATGTGGTGCCAGAACAGGGTCAGAGTCGATGGAGAGCAGTTCGGGAGGAATCCAGGAGGGAGAACATCTTTGAGGTGCAACCACAAGGGAAGGCTTTAGGGTTAGCTGGGGTCACTTCGCAGCCGGAACCACAACATCCGACAGCCGCAGTACATGAAATAAGGAGAGTGATTAATTCCTCATGCCGGCAGGGCTCAGCACCGTGCTCCCAAGAAAGAAAAAGGACTTTGCCACGACAGGGGGGAGCAATAAAAATGATGGAGGACTTGACCTGCATGGAAAGGTTAAGAGCGAAACACTCTCTGTCTTGGGGAAAGACATCCCTGGGGAGCATCATCACATGTGCGTACTGGAGAACATCGTTAGCTGCTGCAGACCAATTTGCCCCGTTAGTGGCTGGGGAAGGGATGGGATGGACAGAGGGGTGAAGCAGCCAGTGGGATGGAGACATTATCCTGCATGGAGGACCTCCACAGTTGGAAGTGTTTTTCTAAAAAAATGCCTAGAAAAAGGACAGCCTTGAAAAAGAAGTTAAAGGATTCTGCTCCCTTTAGTTCTTCTCCCCCTTAGTGGAGCAAACACACGTGGTGGGGACCGGTGACGAACATGGCATCTTCACTGGAAAGGGCTTCTGGAGACTTGAGGCACCATAAAACTCCCCCAAAATCCTATTAGCATGCAGCGGAGTTGTCAAAGGAGGATCTTCCAGGAAGAGGGGTAGGAACACAGCAGAAGCAGCAGGGAAGAACATCAATTCCACAGGGGAACCAGTCTGGAGGACTCCAAAAAACTTGCAACCCACCTCATGAATCTTAATCCCACCCCCTTCCTCCTACCTCAAGCAGACAATAAGTTCTCAAGCCTTTTTTTATTTTTCTTTTTTTTCCTCAAGAAAAAAGGAGAAAACCACCTTACTTCCCTATCCCAGAGGCAAAACACCATTTCCCCAAATTCCAGCTTCAACTGCAGCTCATGCCCTGCCCTGCCAGGGCTACGGGGCAGGACCCACGCTTGCGGGCATCGCCCTGGGGATGGTCTCTGGTCCCAGGCAGCGCCTACAGCTCCACGCTGTTATTTACCCCTCTGCCACGGAGAAACTTTGTCAGCGAACAGCTGGCCCCTCGAATTAGAGTGTTGGAAAATTAAGCGTCGGTGAGAAGAAATAAAAATCAGCAAATGTACATTTTTTATACTGTATTCCTATAGCGCAGCAATACTGTAAATCAGCTACGTAACGAGACATAATAAAGATATATGGATTTATCTGCACTCGTGCTACCTGCTGACTGTTTCTGCTCCGACAGTTCAAGCAATCCAGCAAAAAGCGCTAATCCTCCCCTCGCTGCCGACACACGTTTTGGCCGCTGCTCAGCACCAAAGGTCTGGAGCATCGTTGCGCTAAAGCTCCCTGGTGGGCTCATTTAAAGGTCAGGGGTGTATTTTTGTGGGGAAGTTGAGGCTGAGACACACGTTCCCAGAGGGATGATGAACACAGCAGCTCTTGCCTCTCCCTTGGGCTCTTTGCTGCTGCCATCGCAGGAGGCTTGGGCAGACAGCTGAGCAGCAGTACATCACACGCAGCACCACGCAAGGCTCAACGCCCCATTCTCCCCCATAAAAAAACATTCTATCTGCAAAACTACGAACAAGACAGCAGCAGCAGATAACTTTAAATTCTAATTTATCCTGGGGACTATATCCCTGCCATCACCGCCGCTGCCAGGGTGAGGTATAAATCCAAAAGGCTGCTGGAGAGGCGGGTTGCAGGGCCATCCCATTGCTCATTGGTTGGTGGCATACCAGGGAACCAGAGCAAAGGGTGATGAGACACCACCTGCTTACATCGGTGTGGTGGTGAAGGAATTCGTGTTGGTGCCAGGAGTGTTTCTATAGCACATGGAGTGGGTGCGGTGCCACACAGAGAGGGATGGGTGTTCAACACGGGTACCCCGCGCTCCGCAGAGCTAAATGCTTGTGGTGGGTTCACCTCTGCTGGCTGTCAGGTGCCCACCCAGCCACCCTTCCACTACCCTCAGCAGCAGGACAGGGGGAGAAAAGGCGATGCAAAAGCTCGTGGGGTCAGACTTTATCCCTGATGCTTCCCCCACAGAGGAGGGGAGTGAGAACCTGCAGCCCATCTTCCCCCACCAACCCCGACACCGTTACTCACTTGTGCAGGCAGCTGCCGGTGGGTCGAAATCTGCCCGGTAGTAGCCATTGCGGCACATGCAGACTGGCGAGGCCTCGGCGGTGGAGCGGCTGTTGGAGGGGCACGGTGCGCAGACCCCCGCACCCTGACTGGCCTTGAACGTCCCCGCTGGGCAGGCTGCAAGAGATGGGAGAGGGAAGCAGTGTGGTGATGAACCATCCCGGGGCAGAGGAGAAACAGGTCCTTGAAATGGAGGAAAAGGAGGGGAGGAAAAGAAAAGAAAAGAAGGGGAGGAAAAGGAGGAGAAGAAAAGAAGAGAAGGGAAGGATGAGAAGGGCAGCTTCACACCTCGATCAGAGCTGAGTGGGACAGCACTCTCCTGTGAAGCCACGGTAGCCATCACTTGCCATGCTGCCCGTGAATGCTTTCTGGAGCCACCAGGCACCGAAACCACCCAGCAGCAACACAGCAACCGGAGAGGTGTTACAGCAGCCGCTTCACTCCCCACTGCTTGTACGTGGGCAGGGGGGTGGCAGGGGGATGCAGGACCCCATTCCCCAGCAGCACCCATGGGACATGCAGGGGAAGGACAGCATTCCCCTTGTGCTGATCCAAAACATCCCCCTCTGCCATCCCAAAAACATGGCTCTTCCATCTCTTTTTTTCACACAAAATTTGAATATTTAATTACAAATTGATGTATTGCCCAGGACAGTTTCTTTACGGGTCCAACCTCCCAGAGATGGGTCTAAGAACCTTCCTGGCCTTAAGCCTCCAAGTTTGTTCAAGAAGAACATGGCAGCTAATCCATAGAGAAGATGCTCCAGTTATCACTATGTCGAGGCTTTGATGGGTGATGGAGACTGGTTGCGTTAATCACGCATCTCAATGCTCTGTGGTTAGAGGGTGAAGATGGAGGGACAAGGATGGGGTCCCTCCTGCCTGCCCCACCTCACCCATCCTGACCAGCCGATGAACGGACACTCATCCATCCTTGACATCCAACAAGATCCTTGGATGACCCCCTACAAAACTCAAGGCTGCAGAAAGGAACACTGATATTTTGGCACGTGCACCCGAGGGACCAGACCTCCACCCAGGTCCACCTGGGAGGGGAGGGGGAGAGACAGTTCCTGGCCCCATATATGTGATGGTCCCACCTCAGTTTGGCTCCCAGCTCTGCCCCTGTGGTGCTGCCCCCGCCAAGGCACAGCTCTGCAGAGAAGCACCCGAAGTGTCTCATAAACACAGCGATGATTGAGATAATGGAAAGTGCCTCTTAGCCCCTGTCTGCTGCATCAGGATATGAGGCATCTCCTAGCAGCCACGAAGAGGAAATTAATAGGAGCAAGCAGGAGTAACCACTTTGATGCAATTTCCTTGGGAGATAGTGGACCATCTAATCTTTATTGGAGCCCTTTAACCTGTCATTCAAAACTCATGAAGGCCTCTTGCTCACACAGTTTTTCCAGATATTAAAAGATGATAAAAAGGATAAATCAAAACAATATTTTACAATTTCATTATTCAGGGGATTTTTCCTCTCCCCGCCCCTGTCGCCTGAGGCACACAACAGTGAACTGTCTCCTTCCAATGGCACTAAGAGCCGAGCAGGGATGTGGCATTTGTAAGGGACCAGCTAGCATCTCCCTCTGCCCTTCCTCCTCCCCACCATGGGAGGACTGCCGAGTCCCCCACATCTTGCCACAGCCACCCCATGCCTATGGCCTCTTAAGGAAGTACTTTGGGCCCACCTCCTCATGGAGAGAGGCAGCTAGATACTGGGGTCAACATGTGCCCGACACGGGATGGGCCCACCAGAGAGTGAGGGAGAAGTTCAGGATGCTGATGCAGCTGCAGCCCCTTCCCCAAGCCATGGGGTAGCACAAGCTGAGTGGTGTGGTCAACACAACAGATGCTATACAGAAGGATCTGGACAGACTGGAAGGGTGGGCCCAGGGGAACCTCATGAGGTTTAATACCACAAAGTGGAGGGTCTTGGCACTTGGGCCAGAGGAATCCCAGACATAGATACAGGCTGGGAGAAGAGCTCCCGGAGAGTCACCCTGCTGAGAAGGACCTGGGGGTCCTGGTGGGTGAGAAACTGACCATGAGCCAGCAGTGTGCTCTTGCAGCTCACAAGGTCAATGGTCTCCTGGGCTCCATCAGCAGAAGGGTGACCAACAGGGACAGGGAAGTTCTGTGCTGAGGAAGCACATAGTCACACTAGATGCACAAGGCAGGAGATAAAACCATGTGTGGACCCCAAGGCTTCAAGGTGGAACTCCCTTTCTCCACCTGTATCTCCCTGCAACATCCCAGCAGCATCATGCTCCCACCAGCAAGTGTAGGCGTCCATGGGACCAACAACAGGTGACTGGTGGGCTCCAGAACTGGAGGATGTGTTCTGAAATCTGCACCAGAAATGTTACCCAGACTGTGCTGGAAAGGGATGAGGGAGGGAGGGAGGGAGGGAGGGTGACAGTGCTATGAGCACACCTGTTTTAAGCATTGGGGCGTATTGATCGGTTGGTTGAAGGGGTTTGTTAATTTTTAATTACGATTAATCCAAGTGATGCTTTGTCAAAATACCTGAACAAAGTACGCACTGCGACCCCATGTCCTCAGGTTTCTTTTATCACTTATCTGTAAATTCCTGTAATCTGCAGGCATGTGGCTCTTAATTGTCACCATTACCAATTAGCTTTTCTCTCCTGTAATTACACTGTGCTTTCCTAAAGACTCCCGCAGTTTCAGGGGAGGCAGATGCCTTCCTCCTTCCCTTCCCAAGTCACCGCCGTCTCCCCTCTCCAGAGGGGAAAGGAACCTCATGCCAAAGATGACACTGAAGCCCCCCAAGCCCCTGAAACATCACAGGGTGGGGATTTACAGAGATCCACAACCCTTTGGAAGGTGACTGTGGAAGGCTGGAGTAGAGGGCTCGAGCCTGGGAGGGACCAAGAAATAACTCCACCATTGCCAAAAGCAATCTCCACACCGACTCAAGGGGTGCCACAAGAAAGCTGCCCGGGGCTGGTAAGGTCCAGACCTGCAATAGCACCTCGGCCAGGTGTGGGATGAGGCTCTGTCTCGGCTTTCCCTGCATTGCTCCTTCCGACGGGGCAATCTGCATCTCTTCAGCCCAGAGAATTAATTGATTGTTGATTACGTGGGCTGGATAAGATTAATGATGTGCTTAACTATCCATTTCCTCGCGTTTAGAGCACTAGGGGTGTGTTTGTAAATGATGAGGCATGAAACCCGGCCGTGATGCTCAGACACTTCTTCAGCACTCGGCCAGGGATGCTCGCGCAGCACTTAAGCAACCCCAGACCAGAAAGCTGCCTATGGATGGGTTCTCCTGGCTGTGGATGGGTCCTCCTGCCTGTGGATGGGTCCTCCTGGCTGCAAATGGGTCCTCCTGCCTGACAGCGAGGATGCCAGGCAGTGAGGACAAGACCCCTTCCTTCCCAGGGCTGACCGCAGGCATTCAGGGTGGGAGGGAGCAGCACTACGCGGCAACTCAATCCCAGACTTTTTGTAGCGAGACGTCATCACTAGAGGTGGTTTAGAAGAGGGTGGAAAAGCCCTCAGGATGTGGCCATGTCCCACAGGGGACAAAACACTCAGCGAAGGTACTACTGATGCAATAATTCATCCCACCTTGTGCAAACTTGCATAGTGTGGGATGAATTATTGCATCCATAGCGACGTGCAGCAGTGTCATGAGGCACCAAAGAACCTCCCATGGCTTTCAGATCCCAGGGAAAGAGATGGAGGTCAGCAGGACCTCCATGCTCCCAGCCAAGGCAAACCACCATCATCAGAAGAGATGCTCTGCGTAAAAGAGTGTAAGTGGGGGGTGGATCTGAGAGTTTCATTTGTCAGACTAAATCCTCTTGGTTAATGCCTGGAACTTG
Source organism: Heliornis fulica (assembly GCA_013399135.1). Taxonomy (NCBI): domain Eukaryota; kingdom Metazoa; phylum Chordata; class Aves; order Gruiformes; family Heliornithidae; genus Heliornis; species Heliornis fulica. Next base: position 48,718 of record VXBZ01001817.1, on the reverse strand, counting down.
CACTTTTTAATTACTCTCTCAGGGAAGCTTTAGTCAAAAAAAAAAAAAAGAAAAAGAAAGGAAGGAAGGAGACACCTCCTCTACATTAGCTCGCTTTAAAGCTCCCTGGGGACGCGTGGTGGCATTTTTCCTGAGCGGGTTTTAAAATAGGAGCTTCTGCAAAGCATCGTGGGCTTCAGCCCACAGCAAAGCAAGTCTGCAGAACCTCATCGGTCCCACATCCCTAATGTCCCCACTGGGGCAGAGCTACCCTGCCTGCACCTGGTATTCCCAAAATACACACTAGTTTGGGGGTCCTTTTTAGGTTACCCAGTGTCTTTAAGCACATTTATGGTCATGCCGGTGAGGAAAAGCGGGGTTAGGAGCAGCAGTGCCACATAAGGTGATACCCTCAAGCAAGCTGGCGGTACAGAGGGGTGCAAAGACACTGAAACACCCAGATGATCCAACCTTGCTCCAAAAAGACCCATGGCTGGCACCCCTGGGGAGATGGGAAGCATTTTAAAGACACCACAGCCACAAACAAAGAAGGAATTTGGGCTCATGCCCACCAGAAAAGCATTCAAGGCTATTTTCCCCCTGCCACAACAGCTTTTCAATGAGAAAAAAAACTGGTTCCTACAGCTGACACTTATGGTGCAAGGGTCCAAATTCTGGATGAAACCCCATACCTCTGCTTCCCCAAGCAGGCTCAGGAGCCCTCCTAGATGCTTTCCACAGCACACATCCTGCCTGCCTGACCTGAACAGAGACAGGGATCAGAGACAGCCCTGAAACACCACATCAGCCACCAAATCTCCTCTCCTACACCCAGTCCTGGGGACAGGGTGATGGGGAAAAGCCAGAGCTGGAGCATCCCCAGCCCCAAAGCATCCTTGGACAGACAGACAGACATTTGCTCCTCAAAGAATCCCAGACTGGTCTGGGTTGGAAGGGACCTTGAGGATCATTGAGTTCCAACCCCCTTGCCACAAGCAGGGCCACCAACCTCCAGGTCTGCATCTAGACAAGGTGGCCCAGGGCCCCATCCAACCTGGCCTTGAACAGCTCCAGGGTTGGGGCATCCCCCACCACTCTGGGCAGCCCATTCCAGCACCTCACCACTCTCAGTGAAGAACTTCCTCTGATATCCAACCTAAACCTTCCCTCCTCCAGCTTAAATCCATCCCCCTTGTCCTACCACTCTCTACCCTGTAAAAATCCAATTCCCCTCCTGCCTCTACGCTCCCTTTGAGTACTGGAAGGCTGCAATGAGGTCCCTCTGCAGCCTTCTCTTCTCCAGGCTGAACAAGCCCAGCTCCCTCAGCCTGTCCTCATAAAGGAGGTGCTCCAGCCCCTGATCATCTTCATGGCCTCCTCTGAACCCCCTCCAACAACTCCACATCTCTCTTGAATTGGTGTCCCAGCTCTGGACACAGTACTGCAGATGGGGCCTTCCGAGGGCAGAAAGAGAGGGACAATCCTCTCCTTGTTCCTGCTGGCCACCCCTCTGCTGCCCAGGAGACCATTGGCCTCCTGGAAGCAGTGAGCTCCAAGAGCACACTGCTGGCTCGTGGTCAGTTCCTTGCCCACCAGGACCCCCAGGTCCTTCTCAGCAGGGCAACTCTTCAGGAGCTCTTCTCCCAGCCTGTATCTATGTCTGATATATGTCTCTTCCAGGGATGGAGATCAGCACAAGTCCTCAAACACCATCAGCAACCCCCAACACCCTGCAGACAGGTGACCCTGGCAAAGCCTTGACCCAACAAGGGATAAAACCTCATTTTGTTCAAACTTCATCATTTTTCAGCCAAACACCCCAATTCTCACCATTTCAGACCACCCAGAGACACACTCATCCACCCCAATTACAAGCAGTGCCCACCTCGTTGCATCACACCTCCCTATTCCAGCAGGGTACGGGCATGACACTCGTGAGATAAACATGAGCTTCCCAGCACCTGGGTTCACATCCTGCAGGTGACAGGCTACATCTCCCCCCAGCGCGCAGAGGAAAGAGGCACCGGCACCTCACGACGCAGCCGGTTAATTAAACCAGCCCTTCATCTCTGGAGATATAGGCTTAGATCTGCCTTGGGACACGTGGAAATTAAAGGCAGCGGCTCCTGAGCCCAGCCCGCCGTGGTTTATTCATGGAGGAAAAGTAAAATCCAGTGTGATTTTTTTTTCCTTCTTGGGGTTTTGGCTGTTCTCGTGGATGAATGGAAGCGGGAAGGCGCGGGGCAGGACTTCAAAGCGCTTGCAGGGTAGTACCCATGGAGAGGCCAATTGGAGGCAATGGGGTGCGGGTGCGTCCCGCAAATCCCATCCCGCATCACTCAAGGCTTTGCTCCCGCAGGGCAGAGCAGTGGGATCAAGATTCACATCCCAAAACCACAAGCCCCGGAGGATGCTCAGCTCCCAGCACAGGCATCGATACAGGAGACACGGAGTGAGATTGTTCCTGCCACGACCCGCAGCAGCGTCAGGCTCCAGGAGCCGATGGACGCGGACTGGAAGCCATACGGAAGAGCTGATATTTTTTTCACGTACCACTTCATGCAGCACATCACGCTCACCCCTCAACGCCCACGCGAGCCAGCGAGGCACCGGGTGGGCAGGAAAGCACATTGGCACAACAACTCAGAGCACTTCTTCCCCTGGGTCAGAGGCTGCGGTTAGAAACCCCCCGGAAACGATTCCTGGGGATTTCAGGAACCACCAAATGTCACACTCCAGCCCCTCCTGTGACCGGGAAATCAGGGCAGCATTGGCCCAAGGATCCCTGAAGCACAAACCCCTCTTGGCTGGGAAGCAAACACCTCCCATGCCTAACAGGAGCTAATGAAGCACCTCTTCCTCCTCTGCCAGCTCACACCACACAGTATCCCACTATCTAGAGAGCATCAAGTGCTTATTAATTACGTCTGAAGTGGTTCCTCATTAGTGCTGACGCCATAAAGGATGAGTCACCCTGGGATGGGGTTGGGGGAGAGCTTCAGCCGCAGGGCCTGGCTATGGCTGCTGCCACAGAGATGCTGGCACAGGCAAGGATGTGCAGAGCCACGGTTTCCTCATGCCCATGCCATGGCACTGGGGGACATTGTGGTTTGGGTTGCACTGTGGAGGTGGGAGGCAGGACCCCCGTCTACCCCCCCATCTTGTTGGAGATGAGCCTCGGGATTGGTGGCTTGGTGGACTTCTTGGGGACCGTGCCCAGGGATGGATTTGGGGAAGACGGATTCGGCAAGGGGGAGGGAAGACATCCTGACTGAGACACAACTGCTCTCCCACATCACCCACCCCAAGAGCCCCATGCATGGAATTAATTAGAAAAGTAATTACAGAGCCTCCCCTATGAATATTTATAGCAGCATGAGCAGTAATTACTACTCCTCAGAGGAAAGGAGCCTTCCCACCCAGCCGCAGAGTGGAGGGGGGAAACGTGGCACCAACCAGGGGACCAGAGGCACCGTCTGCTCCTGCCCTCACTCATATGTGCCCACACACAGTCCCAGCACCCAGGAAACGGCCTCCATCAGCCCATGCAGCCCTTCTCCACCCCAGGGTGGCATCTTCAGCAGCAAGCCCCACTCCTGCAGAAGGCTGCAATTTATTATTTCTCTACATGAGCATCACTTACATCCTGTAGGACTTCTCCCTCTCATTACAACATGTCCTTTCCAAGCCCAAGTAGCTGAACAGTGGTTGCCCCATCGACTTGCCCTGCTCCTGCCCAGCAGGTCCTACCAGCCCCCATCTCCTAAAGCCAGAAAACACCTAAAAGTCCATTTCTGAAAGTTTTACCCATCTCTTTTATGCTTGTTTATTTTTCCCTATCCACAGTCCCCCTTCTCCTCTCTATTCCCACTTACTTCCAAGCACTTTTCCCCAGGAAGCCGCTTGGCTGAGCTCCCACCTGACTGCCACCATCCAAACTTTCCAAGCTCCCCCAGCATAACAACACATGGGACCACGGAAATGGTGAGTTTACTTCCCAACTTCCCTCTCTCTGCACAGAGCTGAGCTTAAAAACTCTTCCCAACCCTGCTCCAGCCGGCAGGACAGTCCATCCCAGGAGAATCTCAACACTGCCATCCCCCCAGCAGCCAAATCCCACATTCACTACAAAAGAAATACCTTGTGGGAGAGAAGGGAAGGCTAAAGCCACAGACAGGCTCCTCACTTAACACATCACCGCAGTGCCAGGGCGTGAGAGGGGACCATGTGCTAGACAAAGCAGTTGGATGCCCTTCCATGTCCCTCATCCACTGAGGTTCTCCTGCAGCACCATACCAACCAGCAGGAATTTTGTCTGGGGACAGATTTCCACGCTGTCCTCCCCACATGATGTCCTCTTGCAAAAGATGCTCAGACCCAAGGGCAGAGTCCAGCTTAGGGGACAAGAGCAAAGGGAAGTGGTGAGAAGATGTTCATCCTACAATGACATGTTGGTGTTTTGGAGACATCATGTGCAGGCTAACTCGACATGACTCGGGACCAGTATAACTACCCTCAGGTCACTGTTGGTTCCAAGCACTGATGGACAGACTAAGAGGCATCTCAAAGCAGTTTCCAGGCTGAAGTGAGAACGTATAAAGCCATGGCAGCTCAACGTCTGCAGCTCACTGATAAGACAGAGCTGGTGCAGATAGCAGTCCAACGGTTCAATGTCCAAGTGAAAACCAGTAGCAAGTGGTGCCCATCAAGGGTGCATACTGGTACTCACAATCTTGCAGATGCCAAGGGGGTTTGACAGGATTATCTCTGAAGGTCCCTTCCAACCAGACCATCCTATGATTCTACGGCTCCTGCACCAGGTTCTGCCCGTGCTAGAGTGGGGAGGGGATTGTCCAGTCTACAAGCTTCCAAGCAAGAAGAGGACCTCCTGAACATGCTGACACTGTGTGCCTTGGTGGCACCACCACAGAATAGAGAGATAATCTGACATGCAAGGTGGGACATCACCCACTAACCCCACCTCTGAGCACAGCCAGCTTCTCCCCAGTGGCATCCACAGCCATGACCCACGCTTGTGGCAGCAACAAGCAGTCTCCTCCATCCTCAACACCTGTTACTGAGTTCCAACAAGGCCAAATGCTGGGTCTTGCACTTTGGTCGCAATAACCCCAGGCAACGTTATAGGCTTGGGCAGGAGTGGCTGGAGAGCAGCCTGGCGGAAAGGGACCTGGGGGTGTTGGCTGATAGCTGCCTAAACATGAGCCAGCAGTGTGCCAGGTAGCCAAGAGGGCCAATGGCATCTTGACTTGTATCAGGAATGGTGTGGCCAGCAGGACCAGGGAGGTGATTATCCCCCTGTATTCTGCACTGGTGAGGCCTCACCTAGAGTATTGTGTTCAGTTTTGGGCCCCTCACTTCAAGAACGACGTTGAGGTGCTGGAGAGTGTCAAAAGAAAGGCAACGAGGATGGTGAAGGGTCTGGAGAACAAACCTCATGAGAAGCGGCTGAGGGAACTGGGATGGAGAAGAGGAGGCTGAGGGGAGACTCATTATCCCTGCCTAGAATGACCTGAAAGGAGGTTGTAGAGAGGTGGGCGATGGTCTCTTCTGCCAAGTCACAGGTGGTAGGACAAGGGGAATGGCCTCAAGCTGCACCAGGGCAGGTTCAGATGAGATGTCAGGAAGAAATTCTTCACCCAAAGAGCTGTGGGGATGTGTAACAGGCTGCCCAGGGAGGTGGTCAAGTCACCATCCCTGGATGTATTTAACAGATGAGTAGATGAGGTGCTCAGGGATATGGTTTAGGAGAAGACAGGGATGATCTGACTCGATGATCTTAAAGGTCTTTTCTAACCTGGTCACTCTGTGATTCTGTTATACACAAGCCAAAGCCACCCCAGACTGGGGGTCACTATAAGGAGTCAGCTCTGGATGCGTTTCTTTACTGTGAAATGTAATTTGCACCTCAGGCTCCCTAAGAATAAGTTGTCTTCAGTAATCATACAGGATTCGGAGCTCAGGAACAGCTCAGATGTGGAGGCAGGAGGTCTGTGATAGCTTCACCCTGTCACCCTCATCCCAGCACCACCAGCTCACAGCAAGCACCGAACCCACTCGCACTGTGAGCTGCAGCAGGTGCCCAAGGCAGGGCCAGGAGATTTGGGTTTAGCCAGTGACAAGAGTCCCAGCACCTCCAGAGAGCCAGAGCACCTTCTTGCTGTGCCCAGGACCATTTCAATCTGCAAACTCCCTGCAACAGAGGGAAACCCACGAACGCCAGTGACCCTGTCCCCAAGGAACACAGCCGACACCCTGTGACCACCAGCCCATCCCAAAGCTCTGCCCAGGGCAGGTTTACCAAGCAAGTGGGTTTCAGCACCTCAGGGACATTGTGCCTGGAAGTGACTAGGAAATAAATCAAATTTTTTAAAAAATCAGATCAAACCAAGTCAATATCAAGTTTCACCTCACAGGCAACTGACTCTCTGGGCTGCAGACCCAGCAGAGGGACCTAGAGCAGAAATCCAATCTCCAATTCTCCTCTTATAGCAGTTGCCCAGGATGCCTCTGCTCTTACAGACACATTTTGGAGCCCTGAAGCAGCTGTGAGGTGGGAGGCTCTGCCTCCAGCACAGTGCCGTGCCCTCAACTTCGCAACCCTCACCCAAAAAAGCGAGGGGTGGGGGAGGCTCTGCCTGCATGGCCTGAAGCATCACCCCACAGAGGTCCCAGCAGCAGTGAGTTGAGGCAGTGCTAGCTCAGGCATCACTCCCTGTTTTCTAGGACAGACGTCTGCAATGACCACGCAGGATGTGGCCATGCCAGGAGCACTGAGGTGACCAGCTCCTACCTCCAGCCCGCAGCACTCTCCTTCCCACAACCTGTGTTTGTATGATCAGTATCATACAAGCAGGAGAGTCCTGGGATTAATGTGGCGATGAAGTGATGCAGTTCCACCCCACACCGTGAACTACATGTGCTCTGATGCTGTTGGCTGGACAAGGCTCCCCAGGAAGCCCCAGGAAGGGGAACATCAATTTCCTCCTTGTGTGGGTTTGCATGTTGTGCCCACAATGTCGTACTTAGTCTGACTCGGCGCTCCAACAGCCAAGGTGTGGATCATCTCGTGGCCGCCAGACTGCCACATCGGCTGGAGATGGATGGGTTTTCCCATGGCTCCAGAGCCCTCCTCTGAAGCTCTGCTTAAGTGCTCGAGTGACGACACTTTGATTTAATCACTGCACTCCTGCTCTCCACACACACCCTCCCAGAGATGAAACACAGGGCGTGACAAATGACCCACGCACCGCTCAGTTCCTCACCAGCTGGGCGCACAATGACCAGGGCAGCAGATGCAGGGCTTGGGAGAAGATGCAAATTCACCTGCCTTGATGAGTTTTCTTCTCCCCTCATCCCAGTTGGGCTCCAACCTTCCCCTGCCCAGCCCCACGGTGCTCCGGGTGATAAGTCTGAGCTGTGCAAAGCTCCTCGGATGCCGGAGGAAAGCGGGGTGAGGCGCAGCAGCGTGTCACGCTCTGCCTCGCCCACGGCTTTTTCACAGCTTCCACTTTAAAACCTCAGCAGCAAAGGCTCATTCCCCGAAGCAGAGCTTGGGAGACACCTGCAAAGCCCAGGGCATGATGCCCTTCAAGGGGAGGTGCTGAGGAGATATTTTATAGCCACAGGGAGGATATTTCTTTTAAATATTATTATTA
>VXBZ01001817.1:27360-40991 GCA_013399135.1 Heliornis fulica | reverse complement strand
TTATTATTATTATTATTATTCAGCTAAGGTACAACCCCTCCTTTTCCATAGAAAACACTGAGTTGGGAGGGACCCATAAGGATGATCAAGTCCAACTCCTTAAAAAAACTTTTTTAAATTATTATAACTAGCCAGGTAAGGTCAAAAACCCACTTTAATTATTACCAGCCAGCTGGCATAAAAAATAATTTTAAAATCTTTTTTTTTTTTATTGTTAGTAGTTGTCAGCGAGGGGGGATGCTGGCTCCTGAAGAGTCTGCCGTGGGCTGCATGGCCTCAAAGACGGATGAAATCCCCTTCCCTTGCAAGCAAGCGGCAGCAAAACGGCACCAGCCAAAGCCATACACCAAAGGGCTCGCTCGTGACTCTAAAAAAACCAACAAAAAAACCTTTAAAAAAAAAAAAAGGAAAAAGTTATAGAAAGGCTTTAAATCCCCACAGGCTGAGTCACTGGGTTTGCCAGGTGCTGGCTCCTTGCAAACAAGGGTGGGAACACAATGCGGGCACCGGACACGGGCCGGATCCTGCGCTTCCTCACGGCTCTCCCATTGTCCGGGAGAACAATCCCGGCTCCGGCTGGAGAGCAAAGGGCCTTGGACACGATGGCGGCGGGGCGGGAGCCAGGTCCCTCCCAGGGCTGGTGTAAACGGATGAGGTTGGAAAAGCCATGTGGGTTTTGCTGCTCTGCTGCTGTTGGGGTGCTCAGGGGTCCGTGCCCATGGAGCTCTGCACCCCAAGATCACCCAAAAAAGACAAGCTGTCCTAAGCACTTCAGCTACGGCCAAAAGTTTCCTGGGAGGACCATTAACAAACTGAGGCCAGGTTGGATGGGACCCTGGGCAACCTTGTCTAGGTGCAAGTCTGGGGGTTGGTGGCTCTGCTTGTGGCAGGGGGGTTGGGACTCGATGGTCCGCGGGGTCCCTTCCAACCCAGACCAGTCTGGGATTCTGTGAAACAGAGGGCCTGGAAGCAGATTCATGCCCCTACTTATAAACAGGCTCATGAAAAGACCGTCTTTGGGGTGGCTGAAAAAAATAATTAAAAATCAATACAACAATCAAAAGTTCTCATTAAAGGGGTGGGAGCACATAAATGGCCCATGGTACAATTTGAGGAGGGGAAAAAACAAATTATATGCAGAAAAGTAAAGCCATAAATCAGCACTCAGGGATCATTCCCTGATCCCTCTGCAGCCAGGAGCTGAGAGAGCAGAGGTGAGCCCTGCAATGATCACCTTCCCTGGGACATTTAATCCAGGTTTATTCCTTCATTTCACCTTTGGAGGGGTCTGGATGGCCCAGACCCTTCTCAGGTTTTGGGGGGCAGACCCTCCCCAACAGCAGCAGCCAGCACACACAGTCACTCCCTAACCCTGAACCCACAGGAGGGAAAAGGGCTGGAATCCACCAGAGGAACATTTTGGCTAATAATGTCTAATTAAGACTTCCATTAAAACCCATCCCACTCATTAGAAAAGGAAAAAAATGAAAATTAACAAGGTTTTTCTTGGACATATTCCTTGCAAAATTATTCCAGGGGTTAATGGATGCCTTCATTAAGGCATAATTTAAGAAAAGAAAAAAAAACCCACACTTTTTTTTCCCATCCTTTTTCCTCTTCTTTTGGAGGCAGGATGATTCAAACGTGTCTCCTCGGTAAAACTGGGCTGGCTGTTCCACCCAGCGGTGGAATCGGGGAGATGGCTGCCAGGAGAAGGCAAAGCCCCTGGAACAAAGGGGAGCATCTCTCCAACCCTGCCGCATGGCATCATCGCATCCCCCCAGCTTCCCCGGGATCCAGGGAGAGCAGAGCCCAGCTGGGGTGAGCAGCTGATGCAGGGTGAGAGAGGCGTGCAGGATACATGTTACCGTGCAGGAATTAAAGCAAAAAAAAAAAAAAAAAAAATTGAAATTTATTTAAAAATTAAAGAAGGAGGGGAAAGCCCATTTTGGTGCCAGGCCAACATCCCACGGGTGCATCGCTCCTGTGTCCGGGCTGAGGATGGGAAGGTTTTGAAACAAACCGCCCGACCTCCTCCCGGTCCCCAGGAAAGGGCTTAAAAATTATCATTAATCCTGATTTTTTTTTTTTTTTTATTTTCTTAAGTCCGTTATTAGCATCACAAGCGGGGGCAGCCCAGCCCTCAATGCACCTACCCTGTTCCTGGATGCTGGCATTGCACCCCAAAGGGTGTTCCCACACTGAGCACCCCACTGCCTGTCAAACGGGCGATGGGGACAGGGATGTGCTTCCCATGCTGGGACAGCCTGGCTCCGCAAACCAAATCCTAGGCAGGAGGAGGGATGGGCAGGGTGAGGCTGCCACAGGCTTTTTAAGCCACACAATCCCCCACCCCACCTTGCTTTTTCCTCTCCAAATTTCACGGGCTGGGTGAAGAGATGCTGCGGTCAGCACAGCAGCTGGGACAGAAGATGCTTCCCAGCTGCAGGGAAGTGCATGGATCAGCAGCTTTTTTGGGGGAAAAAAGCCCCAGCACTACCACACCTGCCTAAAAAAGAGCCTTTCTGCAGCTCCACAGTGCTTGGTGACCTGGCCCCATCCATCCTGGATGCTCTCCAGGGTGTGGGGGTCAGGGCTGTGTGTCTTCGTGACGCGGCGAGGCAGCACACGGCCACCCACGGACAAACCATCACCACCTTCAGCGCCCAAGAAAACCTTTCCTGAGTGCCCCAACACAGCATAGGGACATCAGGCTGGACCACAGCACAGGGAAGCGACAGGCAAAGGCACAGCCAGAGAGCCCAGAGAGACCCAGCTGTCAGCAAGAGCAACCATCCAACTGGGAAAACGTGACTTTTCCCTTGGGTTTGGCGGGGAGGGGGGAGGTGTTTGAAGTGTTAGCAAATTCTTTTACGACTAATTGCAAAATGTTTGTAATTATTATTTAAAAAAAAAAAAAAATTTCCCTTTATAAATCTCACGCTCCGCTATTGTTTCCAGCCTTCCACGATGGATAAATAAAGAGAATCAGTAATTATCAGCAGGGCTGCTAGGCGGGAGAGGAGGATGATGAGGGGACCAGCAGGAGACCACTCATTCCTTGACATTCAACTGGTAGGACACGTGTCCCATCGCCACCCCCCTTCACTGCCTCTTTCCCAAACCGAGCCCTCCACGCACAAGGCAGGAGGGAAGGACAAACAGATGAAGACCGAACCAAACCCCCCCACCAGCTTTGGCAACGGCTCGGCGCAGCCCCACGGCTGAAGGAGGGCTGTGGGGCGGGGGGCCACAGATGCAGACTGTGTAGGAGACCAGCTGTCTCCTGGAAAGCCAGGGGTGCCTGGGAGCAAGGATGCTCGAGGAGCAGCCTCTGCATCACAGCCCCTGCCTCGCAGCCCAGCTTTGTTCTTATTTCACGGTGGGTTTTTTTTATTTTTCTCTGTTGCCACCGCTGCTCGCTCCGATTTCCAGCTGTCGGGAGCGAGCGGGTCGGTTCATTATCCCGAGCCGCAGCAGCTCGGAGGCTCCCGACCACGCTACAACGGGAATTTGCCGGGAGGGGAAATCAAAAGCGAGACAAGTCCAGGAAGCAGCAGGACCGTGCTCTCGCCCCTTCTCCCCACATTTAATAAGTACAAAGTTAAAATTCAGCACAAAGCTCATTTTGATTCAGACTTCTCCCCTGGCCAGTTTCTCTGTGCAACTGAGTTATTATCACTGGGTACCAGGAAAGTCAGGGAGGAAATTCTGAGCGATTCCAATGGACAAAAACACATTGCCCCATCCTCCAAAGCAAAAGGGTTAAAAGCTGAGACGCACTACCTTGCCATCATTAGGTTTCAGAGTCAAATACCAGCAGAGGGTTTATCATCTTCCTCTAGGAGGCCAAGTGAACTCCACCCAGCATGCATATCCAAGGTCTCACATGATTTTCCCTGTCTTCCCGGTGCTCCCCGCACCCGCTTTTCCTCCCAACCTCCTCGCCAGCGTGATGATGCATGGCACCTTGACCGCGCGAGGAAGCCCATAAAGCATAGCTGAGGGATGGGGCAGAGCAAGACGAATGGATTTAATATCAACCCGAACAGAGCTATTGCACCCAATGAATTATTCATTCTGGATTCAGTAAGGGCTTCCATTTCACACTGACCCTCAGCTCTCACAGGCATGAGGTGCCAAGGAGGGCGGGATACACAGTCCCATCGGGCTTTGTCCTGCTGAGAGCCAGCCAGGACCTCCACAATGCCAAACCCCCAACCAGCCCTGGATGGAAAACCGTCACGAGGCAAATCGATAACAAGAACCTCCCTCCTTTACACCCTGTCCTCACATCGTGCTGGTGATGACACCCCATCACTCTGACCCTAACACACAATGATCATCTCTTCGGGACTTGAAGCACCCCAGAGGAAGGCTGCATTCTGCCCACGCCTTTCCTGAGCGCCTAAGTGCCGATAAAAGCTCGTATTAATGAACCCCTTGGTGGCCCCGAGCTCTGCTGTCATCACAAAACAGTGCCGGTCTAATAGCCCCATGATAGGCACAGTCTGTATCCCAGGGGTGGGAGAGATGAGACAAGTCTGGGGGAACTCAACAATTCAACCCTATTTTTTTTCCCACCACCAAGGAATTAAGCCCATTTTCTCAGCCTTAAAATACCAAGGGAATTAATTTTTTCCCCCTTTTTCTCGGTGACAATTCCCCCAGGCTCGTTAAGTGGCTCGTCTCAGGTTGACAAAGGCTTTGAGGCGATGTCAGGAGCGTGCGCCTCCAGGGAGCGATCCTGGCAGCATCCCTGCGAGGCGAATCCAGCAGGGTACACCATCCCTTCGAGAGCAGGAAGATGAATAGAAAACCCACAAATGAGGATTTCTAAACCTTGCAGTGTGCCACCTCCTGCCTGCTGACCTTCGGAAAGGGCAGCAGCAGCACCAGGTCTTCCCTCGTGGTCTCCAAGGTCCATGGGGATACAAGGAGGAGCTTGACAGCCGAAGAGTGCACAAGGGCTACCAAGAAGCCAGAGTCCTACCCAAGGTCTGATTTTCACTCAAACACAGTTAATTTTCAAACAGTCCTAATCCCAGAATCCCAGAATTTAGGGGTTGGAAGGGACCTCCAGAGATCATTGAGTCCACACACTCCCACCAAAGCAGGTTCCCTAGAGCAGGTCACACAGGTCGGCATCCAGATGGGTCTGAAATATCTCCAGAGAAGGAGACTCCACAACCCCTCTGGGCAGCCTGTCCCAGTGCTCTGTCATCCTCACCGTGAAGATGTTCTTTCTCACATCGGTGTGGAACCTCCTGTTGCCCAACTTGTGACCATGCCCCTTGTCCTGTCCCCCCAGGCCACTGAAAAGAGGTTTGCCATCTCCCTTTGTCCCCCACACTTCAGATATTGATAAATATTGATAAGTCTACTCTTCTCCAGGCTGAACAGCCCCAGCTCACTCAGCCTTTTCTCATAGGGGAGATGCTCCTGTGTAAAGCCCAGGCTCAGGCTTCTAAGACTGGTTTTAGGAGTGGGAACACTATGGAGACGGCCCTTGCGGCATAAAAAACAGAGCCAATTCCCAACACACAGGCATCTGATCATGGAGCTTTGGTAGCACGAATATATCATGACTGGTCTGGGGTTTGCATGAGGAAAGGAAACAAAAAATGTCACAGAGATGGGTCTTACACCCTCCCTTGGCTCCCATGCCTCATGTCCTGCTGCCCTCCATCCCCTTCCCTGCCCCAAACCATGAGCAGTAGGTAGGTGCAACATGCTCCATGAAGGTGAGAAGCATTTGAGACCCCAACCTCCTCTCCCACCCTGTCCAGTGGTGGATGGAAAGGTCAAAACCACCAAAGCCTCCATCAGTTTTGCACGATCATCACTTTCCTACATTTCTGGCAAAACGATGCTATTGCCCAATTCCAGACTCCAGCTAAAATCCCAACGCATTTCTCTCAGATGAGAAAAAAATGTCATTGTGCCACACAACCATGTGCGCTTTCTGTTTGTTTAGTCAATAGCAGAGGAACATCTCGCCAGAAACGCTCCAGTTTGCAAAGAGCTGGAGCTTCAGCTCTGCATGGGAATAGACCATCTCCCGGTGGGAGTGAAACCATGTTCAGGGGCCACGAAACTCAAAGGAATCTCCCTGGCAATGCTGCACAGCGTGAAAGCAAGGCACGGACGTCAGCTGTGGGAGTCCCATCACGAGAAGGCATCACCAACCCCACCTTGGCCAGGCAGGAATGTGGTTTTCCAAGGGAAAACTTACAAAGTTCCCAAGTCTAAAGCACATATACAAACTGGTTTCTCCAGAGCTTGAATCCAAGCTTTACCATTTTCATGTAACCGGAGTTAAAGGTGGAGAGGGAACACTGTGGTGGCCACCCCAAGGAGCATCACGGTCAAACCTGATGCTACACAAGTTGCCACATGCACCAACAGAGAAGAGAAAGAGGGAATCAAATCACTTGAGTTGGAAGAGACCTTTAAGATCAAGTCCAACCTCAGCCTCACTCTGCCTAATCCACCTCCATACCATGTCCTTCCTGAAGCACCTCATCTATTTGCATTTAAATCCCTTCAGTGATAGTAACTCCAGGACCAGGACCAATCTCTTCCCATCACACCCCAAAAAACAGTCCTAAAGCACTCCGACACCTGCCCTTCAACTGCTCTGCCTTCCCAACACTTCTTTGACCTGATGGTGTCCACCTTATTTTCTAGATGCTATTTGAAAGTGCTAATGAAACGTGGTTGTCTCTTCACACAAAAATCCTTCTCCTCTTCCCTCCTTCCAAGGGGTGCACGAAACCACCACATTAATTTGGGAGAAGGAGAAAGAAAGGGCAGCTTGTAGAGCTAATAAAAAAATAATTAATCCTCCAACAGTATTTGGGAAATGTTCGTCAGAATGGCGAAGGGAGATGAAAAGCAGCAAGTGCTATTTCCATATTTATAACCCCGTGCTGCGGAGGACTCCAGCAGGCAGCAGCATGCTGGCAGCATGGCTGGGGGAACCCAAAAACACCAGCAAAAATATTCCAATTAATGCCAAGAATCAGAGCAGCTTCACTGCAGTCAGGCCCGACGGCGACTGCCCAGCTCCTGCAGGTTTGCTGGGGAAATAACAAGGCAGATGAAAAGCAGCTCAGCTGGCGAGCATTGGCTCGCACGACACTTTGAAGGCAGCACATCACAGAGGCGGCTTCCAGCGGACTCGCCGTGGTAGATGAACCAGCACCAAGCTGCTCACTGAGTTCAGCCATGGATTGGAGCGTGCCAGGAAGCCACAGGTTGGCCAGGGTGACCACTGCTCCTGAATCCCACCGCCGGGTCCCTGACGCAAAACGGCTTCAGGGCAGGTAAATGGTGCAGAGCTGCTTTCACAACGAAAGTTCACAGAAATGTCAGGAGTTGGAAGGGACTTTGAAAGACCACCTAGTCCAACTCCCCTGCCTGAGCAGGTTCACCTCGATTAAATCACACAGGAACTTGTCTAGATTGGTCTTGAATGTCTCAACCTCTCTGGGCAGCCTGTCCCAGGGCTCTGTCACCCTCATGGTGAAAAAGTTATATTCAGATGGAACTTTCTGTGTTCCAGCTTGGAACCATTTCCCTTTGTCCTATCACTGGCTGTCAGTGAGAAGAGCTTGGACCCATCCTCCTGATACTCACCCTTTACATATTTATAGACATTAATGAGGTCCCCCCTCATTCTCCTCTTCTCCAAGCTAAAGTAAGACCCAACTCCCTCAGCCTGTCCTTGGAAGGAAGGTGTTCCACTCCATCATCTCGGTGGCCCTGTGCTGGACTCTTTCAAAGAGTTCTATGTCCTTCTGGAACTGAGGGACCCAGAACTGGACACAATATTGCAGATGCAGTTTCACCAGGGCAGAGCAAAGAGGGAAAAGGACCAATCTTGACCTACTAACCACACCACTTCTAATACACCCCAGGATGCCACTGGCCTTCCTCGCCACGAGAGAACATTAGAGCTCATAGTCATCCTGCTGTCCACCAGGACCTCCAGATCACTCTCACACTACTCTCCAACAGTCCAGTCCACAATCTATACTGGTACTTGGGGTTGTTCCTCCCCAGATGCAATAAAAGTTGCCCAAAACAGCTTGTTTGGGGACAAACACCTCATAAAGCATAGATTAAAATCACTAAGAGCACCTTGCTAGCCAAAGCCATCCTTACCTTTGCAGGCCACATTGTTCTCCGGCTCATAACCCGCTTTGCATGTACAGCGGCCAATGGGGACCATCCACTCCCCATCCCCGTTGCAGTACAGTTTGATGGGAACGTCCACCTCCTCGGCATTGGGGATGCAAATGCCACGGGCAGTCACTAGAGAAGTGCTCTCTGCTCCCGTCATCGTCTCCGGGAAGATGGCGAAATTCTGTACCACACTGGGGCACTTCTTGAAGAAGACCCTGACGGAGAGCAAAGACATACAAGCCCCATAGTCCTGGAAAGCCAGGTAAAAGCCATTGCGGGTCAGGGGCCCAAAACTTCGCACTTCTGTGTTCACCTTCATCAACCTGCCACCAAAGTCCACCTGGGAGAAGCTCTCGTCAGCAGCAATGGTGTCCACTTTGAGGTAGGGTGCCTCTGTCCAGAAGGCGGACTTCTTGGTGGCAATGACAGAGTCTGTCTCGTAGTAGTAGAGGTTGAAGGTCTCCTTGCAGGAGCCAGGGACGTTGGGGAGGCTGCTGCAGTCCCGCACAGTGAAGCGCATCTCGGTGTAGATGCGGTGAGCTCCACGCCGGTTGATGAACGTGGTGAGGAGCCAGTTGTTCTGGTTGGGCTCGAAGACATTGCACACCTGGTACGTACGGATGGTGTTGAGGTTTTCGTCGTAGCCACTGACTTCTTCCCACTGTGGAAAGGAGAAGGGAGAAGTGATGACAGGGAGGCGGCAGAGGGACTGGCGGTGGGCCCGGAGCCACAGATTCCTCCCCCACACGAAGGAACTAGGAACACAGTCACGGACACGCGACGCAATGCACGCGTGGAAACACCACCAGAATTCCTCCCCCTCCTGTCCCTGCATGCCTCTCCCCAGCACTCCCCACTGATGCCAAAACATCTCCTCCAAGCAAAAAACCACCTTAGCTGCCTGGTGAAGACATAAAAATGGGAAGGAAGATGGTGTGGGCACGTGGAGGTGGGAGGGAATGCAAAGCAGCACATGAGGCTACAGCTCCATTCAAGCCCGAGCCAGCACGCGGGCTGGAGGGCAAGCCTGACCCCAGGCTCTCGGCACAGCGGGCTCGTTTCCCCCGGCAAAGAACACTAACTAAATAAAACATCACCGCCGTGCAGAGGCAGAATATAGATTTGCAATTCGATTTATAGAAGGGCATTAATATAATCCAGGCTACAATTTCAATTAGGGGACAGCGGCAAACTGTGAATAGTCTATGATGGCATTAGAGTCCTACAGACAGATTTACAACCTCATAATCCATTCATTTAAACTAATCCATGTTTACAGTCTCCTCGTAACAGCATTATTCATATGGCAATCTTTAAGCAGCACTCGGAATATCTATGCATAATTTCCAGGAGCGATGCTATAGCGGTGCTCACGCATGTCTCTGCTTACATGGGGGCGCGGCAGCAGGAGGGTGATGCCAACCTGTCTTCCCAAAGCGCTGATGCAGCCCAACCATACGGACTTTGCACTCTTTCCTCAGACAGCCACGTTCCTCGCCCACTCCCCACGTGTCTCCCTCTTGTAAACCGCAGCACTGGTGTAAAACTGCAGTGCTGGTGTAAAACCACCGCAGGTTTTGATCCTGTTCACCTGCTCCTGAGTCCACCTGCCCAGCCCCGATAAGTTTAAGAGAAGGTCAGAGCTCAGGGATGCAGGATGCTGCGGAGCAGTGTTTACCAAGCCAGCAGTAAAGCATCACGCCTCCACCACGGCCCTCTCCCTTCTCATCCCACGCTGCAAGAGCGCTGCAACAACCCCTCTCCACACTGGGAATTCAAAGCCCTTGTGGCACCAGACACCTTTGCATGTGAGAAAGTCACAAATTCAGCCATGAGCAAGGGTGCTGGTACCGTTTCCCATTCCCACCTGGGCGTTGCATCCCAGCCCCATGATCCAATTAAGACCAGACAATAAGGTCTCTCTTACCGGGGTAATGTCGGCCCCTCTGCCTTTACCACAGGAATCCTCCTCTCCCATGGGCTCAGCAGCCCAGCACCCACATGAAATGCCACCTGGAAAGCCCTCTTGAGGGTTTTTGGGGTCAGATTCGGAAATACCCTTGGGTTGAGTTCTCCTGCAACTAGGCGGTAAAGCGCAGCAGGTCCCTGGGGCCAAGAGCCCCACGGTGCCACTGACTACTGCCACCGATGTTCTGACAGCAACAAACGCATCATTTGGATGAGATCCCACTAAATAATTCACAGAAAGATGGAGATTAAGATAATGTCCTTCTCCATCTCTGCTGAAACTAGAAGTGTGGCCACTGGGGAAGGCTGGAGGAAAGCCCATGACCTGTCAGAGTCAGTCCCCAGGGACCACAGCCCTGGTGCCTGGCTGGCATCCGTGCCCTGGCATCCGTGCCCTGGCATCAACAGGAAAGGAAGTTGCAGAGAGGTGGGCGATGGTCTCTTCTGCTAAGTGCCAGGTGGTAGGACAAGGGGAATGGCCTCAAGCTGCCCCAGGGCAGGTTCAGATTAGATGTTAGGGAGAAATTATTCACCCAAAGAGCTGTCAGCGTGTGGAGCAGGCTGCCCAGGGAGGTGGTGGAGTCCCTGTCCCTGAGTGTATGTAACAGATGGGTAGATGATGTGCTCAGGGAGACGGTTTAGGAGAGGACAGGGGCAGTTTGACATGATGACCTCAAGGGTCTTTTCCAACCTAGTCATTCTGTAATTAACATCCAGAGCCCTCCACCACATCAGCCTTGGGATGAACAACCACTCTCTCCAGCCCCAGGTGAGGTAACAGGAGCCAGGGAGATGGAGCAGGACCCCTTCTCCCATCCTCCTCTTTCCCCAAGGTCCTGTTTATAGACAGCTGCTGCTCTTCTCCCTCTTGTTTCATTGCTTTCCTGTATTCTCTCATTCCAATGACACTACGGCTTGGTGCTACACACCAAAGCAGAGCTGCTAGCACACATGTTTTGGGTGGTGGGAGTCAGGGCAGCAGGGAAGCTTTTGGTTCCTTCCCCTGGTTTTCAGCAGTTTGGGCTGAAGAAGCAACAGTACAGTCCTAGCGTGGCCACTTTTGGGAACTGAAGACTAAAACAAAGAAAAGACCAACTAAATTTGGAGTCTTTGTTGACTCCAACACAAGCAGAAACCCCCTTGTGTATCTTAGAATCTCTATACCAGGCTGCTTAGATGGGTCATGGTCTGCAAACCCCCCCAGCACCCCTGCTCTGGTCAACCATTGCCCAGACATCTGCCAGCAACAAGAAGCAGCACCAACAAGCCAAGAAGCAGCATGAACCTGCCCTCAAATATCTGTGAGCTGGTAAATTGGACAAATCCAAAATCCAGTGCCATAACTGGGCAGCTCAAAGATGACTGGATGCCTGGAGCGAGAAGAAGACATCGCTTATTTTTAACTGGTGTCCAGCCTGCTCCAACACATGCCTTGCCCGGGACATGACACGCGGGGGGGTTCACTCCAGGGCTCCCCAATATGCTTTTAAGATGGTCTGTATCTACCCAAAGCCCCTGATGTAACTGATAAGGGCCCAGAGCATGAGCAAGGAGACTTCACAAGGGAAGTCACGCTCTCCAATACACATTACAAACTGTGTCATAAAATAAAGCGCTCAGTATTTTAAAATACTTCGTGGAAGATCTAATACGCTCTCCTGTGAAGATGAAGACTCATGGGTACCTCCAAGAGGAGCAAGACTCGTGCCAGACTGCTGCATGGACAGGCTCAGGGCACCCTGCAACACGAGGCAGGGCCAGGGATGCACAGGGGGACGCAGCGACACAGGCTGGGCACAGGCTTCGCTCTGAAGAGGGTGAGATAGCCCTGCCTCATGATACCAGCTCCCCACCTGCCTCACATGGGCTTTCAGCAACAGCAGCTGCAAGCAGCTATTTATATCCCATCTCCATCACCTGCACGCAGCCCCCCCTGCATTTTGCCAGCAATTTATCCAAGCCCAGATGTTTTTCCCAAAGCAATCCCAAAGCCCCACATATTTCAAGGGCCTCTGACGTGCCTGGAGACAATTTCGTGCCTAATCCATGTGTGATTCAGCTTTGGTGATGCTGTGCAACCTCATTTTTTCAGAACACCCAGCCAAGGCCATCTCCCCCTGATAAAGGTACAGGCTGGCATCCTTTTCCCTCTGCTGTATCCACCCTTGCCTGCCCAGCTGCCCATCCCACTGTGATGCCCAGCCACCAACTTGCATCCCCACCTGCAGCTCCTCTCTCCCACCCCAGCTCCATCTCTCACTTTCCCTGCCAGGGGAATGTGAGTCAGGTTATTTTATGCTTCCATTCCTCAAAGGCTCGTATTATATAAAAAAGAAGTTTTAAGTGCCTCAGGGTGTTTTGTTCCTCATTACTTCATAAAAGTGACATTAATAGCCAGGGAAGAGCACTGCCGAGTGCAATTACGGATGATGTTCCAGGTATGAAAGCTGTTTTGAGCCTGCTAATGTTTCCTAATTACAAGTCTTTTGGCACAGGGAGAGGGAAGACGCAAGTGGGGGAATGGAATGTAGTGGTGGGGCCGGACCCTTCACCCAGGAAAAGGAGAGAGCATGGGGACAGAGAAAGGTTCGTCTTCACCAAGACCCTGCGACAGGTTGAGGGAAGGGATGCTCAGCACTGGACCTGCTGCTGAGCTCCAGACAGCCAACGGGCACCACTGCTCCTGCCACCACCCCAGCTCCCCACCAGCATTTCAAAGAGAAATAGTGTGAAGACCACAAGATCACCTCAGGATCATGTGGGTGAGAGGCACTTACCCCCGAAGGAGGGTTGGCGGTCCAGCCCAGCTCGGCCGTCGCCGTCCGCGTATCCATCAAGGTTTCTGAGGAAACACAAGGAAAGAGGAAAGCAAACCAGTTACTCCCAAAGTGTTTCCATGATGTTACGAGCACAGAGCTGAAGGGAAACAGTTCTGTTGCTCCTGCAGAGTATGCATCTGACCCTTGGAGCTGCTCGGAAATGAAATGGCAGGTGCCCTAACGTGTGTAGTGAACTCACAGCAGCTCCATGCCAGAGCAAACCAGGACAAAACTCTATGCGTGGAGCCACAGCCTGTACCCAGCTCACGCTGACATCACCGACTCTCCCAAGCCCTGCAAAGGAAAAGTGGCGAAACACAAAAATAATGAAAAGATTTTTAAATTAATTCAAGAGGATGCTGTGGTGGCAGGCCCCATCTGACTTCTCCTTGCTTTGCTCCACAAGGCCTGGCATCCCATCCCATGCACGACACCCGTTTGGTGTTGCGCACAGTTATTGTTTGTCAGAACTGTTTCAAATAGGCAATGTGGTGGTTTGGCCCTGGCTGGAGGCCACACTCCCACCACTGTCACTCAGTCACCATCCTGCTCAGCTGCACAGGGGAGAAAACAGGGGAGAAAACAGGGGAGTCCTGTTCTTACCTCTGCCATCAGAGTGGTTCCAAAGAATGTTTATCAATACGGTGATAGGCG
>VXBZ01001817.1:1148-26814 GCA_013399135.1 Heliornis fulica | reverse complement strand
CCCCCAGCAAACCTGCTCCAGCATGGGCCTCCATCTCTCTCTCTCTCTGCCTCTTATCTCTCTCCACAGGTTGCAGGTGCTGCCAGGGGCTTGCTCCAGTGTAGGTCACAGATTCTTCCATATTTCTCCACCTGCACCATAGTGGGCTCCTGCCTGACCCAGGTGTCTCTCCATGGGCTACAAGTGGGGTCTCTTCATTCT
The DNA here is from genome assembly GCA_013399135.1 of Heliornis fulica. Taxonomy (NCBI): domain Eukaryota; kingdom Metazoa; phylum Chordata; class Aves; order Gruiformes; family Heliornithidae; genus Heliornis; species Heliornis fulica. Next base: position 26,613 of record VXBZ01001817.1, on the reverse strand, counting down.
CCATGAGCTGTGAGGGGACACCAGCCCCACCATGGTCTTCTCTACAGGCTGCAAGGAATCTTCTCTCAGCGCCTCTTCCTCCCCCCTTCGCTGACCTTGGTGTTTGCAGAGTTTCTTACATCTTCTCACTCCCTTCTCTGGTGGCAAAATGTGTCTGTTTGCATTTTTCTCTCTCTAAAATGTGATTCCCAGAGGCCTGTGATCGGCGCTGATTGGCCCAGCTGGCCTTGTCAGTAACAGGGTTTGGGAGTTTGGCCTTGGGAGCCCAGCTGGGATTTACTTTGTTGGACCTCAAAGAAGCTTCTAGTTGCTTCTTAAAGAAGGCACCCTGCAAACCCACCACAGCAACCAGAAAATCAGGCTGTTGGAGCGATGCCCCTCTGCTGGGGTGTGGTCCTCCAATGGAGGGTTTGGGGGGAGATATTTAAAAGCGGTGATAGAGCTGGCATTTCCCTGCTTTTATTCTTTAAAAAAAAAAAGCAAACAAAGAAAAAAACCAACCCAAACACAAAAGCAAAACACAACAACAGTGAGAGCATCAACATATAGAAACAGATGGGGAAAATCCTCCAGGTTTTATTTATTTGTTTGCAGCGAGCAGACATGCGAATTAATTTCCTCGATTCCTCTGTCTCAACCAAACAGGAGGAGGAGACGCGCGATGGTGGCTGGCACGACCGAGCACCCCCTGTCCCTCCTCTTCCCTCCATGCTCCGAGGTACGACAACAGCTCCACAGTGCCAGGAAAGAGGGTGCAACCAGGGAAATCAAGGTCAGGAAATAAAAACCAGCCCGGGGAATGTGAACTGCCGCCGGACTGCTGCTTTTAATCTCTCCACGCCTGCTCCAGCAATCACAAGCGGGAAATGAGACTCCTATCCATCTTCCCACCCCTCCCTTTGCTGGCTGCCCCAGGATGGGAAGCCAGAGGAGCGTGACCAGGAACTCCCCACCCTGTCACGAGTGATAAACTTTCCCTGCTCCCGAAATTCCTGTCGGAGCTGCCGCCCCGGCTGGGCTCCAAGAGAGGTCATCAGATCCGGAGGCAGAGAGAGCAAGACATCTCCCTCCACCAAGAGATGGATTGAGAGTTTGCCTGGGGGGCTTGCAAAGCTTCTGTGCCCCTAACAGGTCCCTTAGTGGAGTTGTTTTGGGAAATGAGGAAACCGAAACACATGGTGGTCTTCATGCTATCACGACACACCACTCTGTACTGTCACAGTCCCTCTGCCTGTTTGGCAGAAGTCAGATAAAAACAACCCAGCCCAGAGAGTTTCTGCTCCCACCACCCTCAAGCCATCCTTCTCTCCGAAACAGTCCCGTGCCTCGTTAAGCGGTCATTAATCCTCGCCAAGGCCCTTCTAATGAGCAGGCAGACATGTCTGGGCTAGTCGATGTGAAGGTGGAAGCAAAAGGCTGGGCAAACATCTCTTAGCCCCCCCCACCAGTGGTGCTGCACAAGGAGGGATGCTCCAAGAGCCCCCCAAAATCCTTGGTGCTTCTCCCCAGAGTATGCAGGATATTCTCACACCATGCAGAGGAAACTGAGGCAGCAAAGCCTCCAGCCAAGATGACGCAGACAGGCTGGGACCCTGAGACATCTAAATCTGCCCTCCAGGGTCGGTAAGAACACTCACAGGACCAGCAATTCTTCCAGTGGTCTGGTCATAAACGAATGTCACTACATCACAGAATCACAGAATGTTGGGAGTTGGAAGGGACCTCGAAAGATCATCCAGTCGAATCCGCTGCAAGAACAGGATCACCTTGATTAAATCACACAGGAATGCATTCAGGTTGGTCTTGAATGTCTCCAGAGAAGGAGATGCCACAACCACTCTGGGCAGCCTGTCCCAGGGCTCCCTCATCCTCACAGGGAAATAGTTTTTCCTTACATTCACATGGAACTTCATCTGCTCCAGCTTGGACACATTTCCCCTTCTTCTCTCACTGGCCATCACTAAGAAGAGCCTGGTTCTGTCCTCCTGACACTCACCCTTTGCATATTTATAGACATTAATGAGTTCACCCCTCCGTCTCCTCCAGGCTAAAGAGACCCAGCTCCCTCAGCCCATTCTCAGAAGGAAGGTGTTCCACTCCATCATCTTGGTGCCCTGTGCTGGACTCTTTCAAGGGGTTCTATGTCCTTCTGGAACTGAGGGGCCCAGAACTGGACACAATATTCCAGACGTGGTCAATCATCTCCTTCCTTGCTCCACATGCTTACAGCTTCCTTCCCTAGGGGCTTTCTTTGGGGGCGGGGGGAAGGGGGAGGTGTATTCAGTTGTTCTGGATTTTTTTTCTTTTTATTTGTTGTTTGTTTGTCCACCCCTTCCCTCCTGCTGTTCCTCCCCAAAGGCTCAATGCTCTGCAGAGCAAGACGACAGTGGTAAGGCCAGCAGAGCGCACGGCAATGCCAGCACCACACGCGGCAGCTGCCCAAGCAGGAGGCTTCAAAATAACTAACCAAAATACATAAATTAATAAATGGAAAGAACCACCAAAAGAAGCTGTCAGCACATAGGATACCTGAGTCCTCCTGGGACTGCATGGCCTCTGGCAGGGGAGGTCACGCTCACAGAGTTTCCGCTGCAAATGCGTAACTTGCACTTGGACAGCTCCCTGTCTCTAGAGGAATTTGCAAACCAAAGGAAAAAAAAAGTGGGCTGAGAGCCACCACCACAAGCCTGAGTCTCTAGGAACTACCTCCTGCCCTGGCTCCAAAGGATGCTGCCAGGTCCAAGGGCAGCCATAACCTGGGAAAACAGTCTGGGGTTTGTTGGTGGGGTTTTTTTACTCATTAATAATTTTTAAATGGGATAAATCCCCCCTTTCAACTCACTCCTGTTGAGCTCCCCCAAGCCCCACGACCACAGAGGTACTGGCACCAGGACTCCTTGGCTGAGCAATGTCCCGCTGGCCCCTTCTCTTCCCTCTTGGAAAAAAAACCACAGACTTCATCTCCTGGGATGCAGAAGTGATGCTATGACCCAAGGAGAAAGCACTCAGGGATGTCCATGGCCATGCCACTTTGGGCTAAGGCTGCCGAGCATCCTCCTTCAGCTGCGGGGGATTTGAGATGCCAGTGCCTCTTGCCCCAAGTCCCTGGAGAGAAAGGGGTGGATGAGATGGAGCTCCCAGCACTCACATCTCCATCTCCAGGCTGGTGGGAGGACACAGGGATCCCCAATCCCAGCTATTCACCACCTGGGAGCAGGCAAAGGAGGGACAGGCAGTAGAACCCCTTTGCTCTGCTACCAGGGGGATGACTGCAGACCCCTGCCTGAGTCCCGTTAGCCAAGGGAAGAGCCATGCAGACACCTCACACTTCTCCCACCTGCCTCATCCTGCAAGGATCAGTCCTCATTATTTGGCCCTGGATATTAATTAATCCCCTCCTAGGGGTGTCAACACAGGGGTACATCATCTCCCCATGCGTCCTACACATAGTGCAGAACCTTGTGACCCATGTGCCACCTGTCCACCAGCATCAGCCCATCCCAGCACCTCCAGCTGGCAAACACAGGCAAGACACTGCTCTCCCCTCACCTGTATCAAGGTACCACTCCTCCAGCAACTCATCAGCTGTGTGAGGACATACCCAACGCTCTGCCCCGGACAGAGCTCAACACACTCACTGGAGAAGTTTTCAAGACCTGAGCATCCGCCGAAGGCTGTAACGGCTGGAGCCCTCGTTAGGGAGAAGACAAGCTTGGCTACCGCGAGCCGAGCTCTCAGAGAGTGAAGAATCTTCAGCTGTATACAGTAGATTTTCTTTAATGGACACATTACTTTAAACTAAGCCTTCACCATCTGTTCCAGTCCCTAATTATCAATACAAAAACAAACGTCTACTCACAATTACACTCGTAACGAGTAAAGATGCCAGCAATTAGAATGCACCAGCATCCTCACTGACGAGCAGCGTATCCATCTGTGATGGCACTCGATCCAGGCTGGGAGGACTTGCTGCCATCCTGGGCTCCCTGCACCCTCCCGGGCAAACAGGCACAAGATGCAGCCTGAGCTGATGCCCAGGGTGGAATAAACCACGACTTGGAGGAGCGCAGGGTGGGCTGCCATCATTCATGTATTGGGTTAGGAGGGAAACAAGATTTTTAAGGGGAGAGGAGCCAGACATAGAGCACAGCAGCGCAGGGTATGCCATGGGAGCCTTCGCTTCACACTGGCTGATGCTGTCTTGCCAACCTCCCTTCCCTGTAGATTTAAGCTGCTTCCAGAAACACCTTCCTGAACTACCCAAACCAAAGTAGAAATTATTTCCTGAAATCACCAGCATGAAATGTGTATTTTTGACCTCCCCAGTGTGACTTGTGCCCGGCCTGGAGCGGGGTCTGTCTACGGGCAGAGAGAGATGGAGCCCAACCCAACGTTGCCGCCTGGAAAGCAATGGGTTGACAAACATCCTGCTCAGGGAGGCCACCAAGAAACTTCTACAAGTGCTGCACCCCTCAGGAGGTGCCTCGGGGACATGGTCCCTCTCCTAAAGCAACAGGCAGCAGTTCTCCCTCCACAAGAAGATAATTGCAGGAACCAGCCTAAGGCACTTGAAAGCAAATGCCTGGGCATATGTAGCAAGATGCAGGCTCGTCTAAGACGACCAAGAGGGAAAAAAGAGAAATTAAGTAAAATAAGGAGAGAGGAGGCTTGGTAACAACAGATGGGTAGAGGAAGATTTGGAAAGGATGCCAGCTGCTGGAAATAAGCCCCCCGAGATGCATGGGGAGCAGAGAGGTGCACGCCCATAGCCAAATTGAGGGCAGGCAGGAGGGCTCTGCAGGACGAGGGGCAGAGCTCAGGTCTGGAGGTGGGGCTAAGAGTGCTCCAGGAGTGGGATCTCCCCAAGGCTCAGCCCCACGTGCGCTCACAGAGCACAAAGCAAGCCCCAGACAGTGCCAACGGGGTCAGTCCATGGTCCAGGGTACATCCCCTGGGCAGTCCCAGCCCCATGGTGCCACTCACTCAGGAGGAACAGAGCAAGGCTTTATTTTCAACCCCTCCAAGTACCATATCTCCCCTCCTATTTCATGCTGGTAAGCACCAAGCTCTCTTGCTAGTCCCCTCCCACCCCCCCTTTCTCTCCCAAACACTCCAGCAAAACCAGCCCAAGGCAAACGCACAGCTTGGGAAGCTTCTGTCCAAGTTTGGTGACATTACCAGAGCGAGGGAACAATAGAGAAACCGAGCCAAGGCGCATTATTGCAAAGCCTAGTGCTAAATAACATTAACTGCTATGGTGCCACAAGCTCTGCCTTCCCGTGGCTGTCACGACTTCAAGAGGAGCCCAGATTGCATCACCGCTTTCATCACCACTACCTGTAGGCTCACAGTTTCCCTCACACCTCCATGTCAACAGAAACAAAGTTCCACCATGTGCCAGGGGAACTATTTGGATTTAACCCTCACCCTTCCCTGTAGATGGACGGGGCTCAAGCCCACAACGCTCAGTTGCCCAAGTGATTCCAGGTTGTGGTCCACTGCCACAACTGCCAACAAACGCCATCCTGGTTTGCCTGTGTGAGGTTTCACTAGATCCTGAGCTTTGAAGTAAGTTGAGACTTAGTCCCTTCTGTGGAAGGACTGTCCATCTGGTTCCTGCTCCTAAATGGGAGGGAGCGCCATCAAGAAGGAGCCGGTGGCTGTGTGGCATCAACGCCGTGACATCTTGTTTCATTATGGCGCTGGAGAGGCAGGCAGGGTAAGAGTAGGATCACCCTCTCCCCTTTGACAAGTGCTGCTGCTCTTCTTAACAGTTTCCCAAGAGCTTCGACTTCAGAAAGAGCCGCTTACAGTATCTATACACTTTCAATCAAAAATATTACAGCAACAACTAATTATGTCCCATCATTCCCATGGCTCTCTGCCTTTAATGGTGCATTTTGCTGCTGCAGAATGACGGTGAAACTGCTCTGGAAGTGCATAACGAGCTCTCCCCATCAATCTCCCGCGGGTTTGTTATGAAGGATTACGCACCCAATAACAAACCCAGTCGAGAAGGGGAAGGATGCACTAAACAACAACAAAGCGCGTCGGCACGCAACGTTTTCTCCCTCTGTTTCACGGGAAGCCGTGGATGCTCGGAGATCTGGGGGAACATCTCAAGGGAGAGGAGCAGCCATGTCGTGACACCATTACCCACGGCCACCAGCCAGCTTGAGAAAGCCAAAACCAACCCAACCACCCCCCGCTTTGGGTTGGAAAAGGAAAGGATTTCTCCATCAGGCCAGGACGAGCGTGCTGTGTCAATTTGTTAGGGGATGCATTAAGCTGCGGCCGCTCAGTACAGCCCCGGACCTCCTCCGGGATCTCCCGTCAATGGCATGGATTGCAGCGCACGATGAAGATGCATCGCAGCGGGGCAGGCGATGACTTAATGAAGCTCAGATTTGGGGGTGTTTGCTCAGCAACTATGTAACAACTTTATCAATAAACCACTGCCTGCTGTGACTGTGGGATGAAGCACTCTAATTACAAGCGGCAAAAGCTACCCGTACCAGGGTGTAGTAAATTGAAAGATGCTGGTTGATGCGAATGAGAGCGCCCAATAAAATAACCTGCTTAAATTCCTGATACTCCAGCACAGTGTATCAGGCAAGAGAAAAGCACAGATAAAACCCCTCCATGCCTAACACGGGCTAAAACACCAGGTTCAGGAGGTGATGTCAAGTTTGGACCACTAGGACCAAGTCCCGCTTTCCAACGCTTGCTCCAGACCACATGGGAGACCCCGTCCCAGCATCTCCCCTTGGTCTTCATGCCCCAAAAGGGCTTGACCCAGCATGGTTATGTGGTGTTGCACAAGCTCAGCCGAAGCCATACAATCCATTTATCATAATCCTACTGAGAAGAGATACAGTAAATCAAAGAGACAACCTGCCTGCAAATAAATTACATGGGAGAGGGGGAGAGGAACGGAGAGGAAAAGAGAGAACTGCAAAGGGAGAGATAAGAGGAAAGGGAGCGACAGAGAATTACCAAAAAAAGAAGCATTATGAGGGGAAAAAAAAAAAAAAAGACAGAGGGGACCAAATCAGCTCAAAAGATAAAAGAGAAGAGAGGGCTTTGGATACTTCTTGTTTTTCAAGTGACAAACCTATCTTAAGAGAATTTGGGAACATGTTTTAAACCACAGAGCTCAAAGCGGGCACTGGAGGTGATGGGACACCTTGGGATGCAATGTTTGGAGTATCCCTGTGTTTTCCAAATATAAGGAGCTCGCTTGCTCCCATCACGACAAAGCCCACTCTGGTATCATCCACAAAAGTGGCACACCCTAGAGAAATAGCTCGAGTCAAGCAGCACCAATGGCTGAGCATGTTGGTGAACCACACAACGGTGACCCAGCTGTCTCAAAGAGTCATGATCCTGGGCTGTAAGATGAAATGGCCAGGATGACACTTCCATCTTCCAGGAGAACGCTTTCCAGAACAAACATCACTATGCACTTAACTTCCCATCTTGGCTTTCTTGAGGCTGGGCTGCCAACAAACATCACCCAACACTGCAGCCTGCCCTGAAAATCACTGTGTGTCAAAGCTGGGCAGGTTCTCATGTCATCCTCCAGATGATGTCAAACAGGAATTTTGTCACCCCAGGGTAGGCAGAGGCTTTCCCCAAAACCCTGCTCCCCAAAAATCTTGTGAGGCTGCAAGGAGCAACAGCACCCTCAAGCTCAAGGTCCAGCTACATGGTGTGAATGAGTGCTTGCATAAGTGGGAAGGGCAAGCAGCTGCTCTTCACCACCCAAGGCAGATGATGGCTGAAGTTCAGGAGCATGAAGACATGCTACCGCTTGTCAGGTGGCTTCAGCACAAGCCGGGCACAGCAGCCTCACGCCACTGGATCTCTTGGATGAAGACCTTGGATAAAAATGGGTAATCATCTCAACAGTCATGTGAGCAAGGAGGATCCAGAACTCCAAACCCATCATACATCCCAGCAGGAGCAGAGTGCCTTAAAGGGTGGCAAGGATAAATTAAAAATCAAGGAGCAACATCAACAACCTCATGTGTCCTGCTACTTCCTCATAGCTCATCAGCCACGTACCAGCATCAATGGTGCATGGCATGCTCAAGCTGGGTTGGATGGAAGCAGGTAAGCTCACCCAGGAAAAAGATGTTCTGCCAGGTGCTCTTTCTCATTGGAAGAGGATACCTGATTTCACTGTGCTGTAAGAAAACAGGGAACCCCAAAGAGAGGAGGAAAAGAAACCAAGTAAGAGCAGGGTTTGGTATTTCCCAGCCTGAGCGCAGTGGAACTGGGCTCCCGGTCAACTGTGATTCCCTCAGAAATGGTAGCCCCTAAATTCAGAATTGGCCAACTGGGAAGAGAGCAACCATAAATATCAACAGCATCCACAGCCACACATGCCAGGAGAAATTACAAGGGTGTGCAGCGTTCGAGAAGGATGTTGGCCCATGGGATCACAGGGGGATCTCCCCAGTGCCACGCTCACACACATCTTACAGCTGTGCCACCACCAGCTGCAAAGCCACACCAACCTCTCAGGCAACGCCGGAGCAAACACACTACATTTTGCTGACCGCGGGCACCAGACCTATTCCCTCCTCCCACTTTCCCGGTGGCTGGATTTCATTTGCTGTAATTGTTTCTCCTTCCCGGCTGGATGTCGTTTGCCTTATTCCAGGGTAGTGCTGCCTATGAGGAAAGCTTTCAGAATCAAAACATTTATCCTGCATTTCCCTACGCGCCATCGCTTCTTCAGAGATTGAGGATGAGTCACTGTTTTGGACCGTGTTCTCCCAAAAAGCTTCAAGCTCGCTACAAAAACACGCATCTCATGGAGCCCTAAATCTGAAATGCCAGCCGTGCTGTCAAAGAGCCCGCGCTACAAGCGGTGCACCTGGCATCGTCCGGCTCCTATTTACTAGATCTTATTTTAAAATGTCAAAGGGATTCTGCACGAGCTGCGAACATGACAGACTGCTCAGACAGCAAGCAAGCGTCGTCCGGGGACACGGGGTTAGACAACGGCATCTCCTCGCCTGTGCACACCTCCTCCCAGCACGGTGAAGCTCTCTGTGCTTCCCCAAGGCACCAAAACTTGAGGGAAAAGCCTCCCTTTTCACCCCAAACCCTCCCCAGTCTGCTGACAGCCAAAGCCAGCCTTTTCAGCCAAGCCAAAGCCCTATTCCCAACCTCCAAAATCAGAGGCTCATGTAGAAAAACCCCACTCAAGTAACAAGCCGGCGCAGGGTGAGCTGGGCACCATGGCCCTGGCGCAGAACGACTGCAGCCAGATTGATCTGTTGGGTTGGTTTTTTTAAATGCGGCATCCACGCGCTCTAAAGCCTTCAGGGAGGCTGGACAGTTATTTCTAGGGATAAAGGAGAGCCAAAAAACAGCACTGCGGGTCTGAGGATGCATCCTGAAGAACCCTGGCTCATGTGTCGGGGTTCTTGATGGCGAGAGGTGAGAAGGAAGGGGAGCAAGAGGGAAAAACACACAGGGATGCTCTGGCTGCTACTGGAAACAATGGGCTCGACCCCAGCAATCAGAGCACAGTCGTCAAAGGGCGGAGGTGGAGATATTGAACCTCAAGCAGAAGAAGCTGCATGAGCTCGTCGGCAAGCAGCTCCCCACACCGCCTCCCCTCCGTCCGCTGCGCCAAGCAACGTCTCTCTGGTTTTTGCACCATATGGAGTCAGCTCACGAGTGCAAACGAGGCAAAGAGCGTGAGAGGCAAAGGGAAATAAATCTGTGCCGCCACGGTGGAGCGCGGGGCTGCCGGCAGCACGGGGAAGCCGGGATGGGGGAAGGCTCTGCCCGTGTCCCCGGAGATGACTTGGCAGAGAGCCCCGGTGCCTGCCTGGCCCTCCCTGCCATGAGACTGTACATGAGAGAAAACACGGGAGAAGGGACGGGCAAAGCCCTTGGGAAGGACAGAGCACCCAGTGAGCGGGTTGGTTTTTGCTCCGACCCCCCCATCCAAGCGCATCTTCCCATGGGGAAGTCCTGGAAACCCATCCCACGGCTCTCCCAGCTTTGCCTGGGACTTGGTTGTGGTTCTCCTCCCCCAGTTTCAGATGTGGTGACAACAGCCTGCGGCTGGGATCTGTACCGACCCTGCTCCTCTCCCGACAACCCGACTCTCGGTCCGAGCCAGCCTCGCACCAAGCGTACGCACATGACAGCTCGTCCCTCTGAAAACAGCCAAACGAGCTGCTAAGGTCGCCAGGCGCCCTACACGCAGGGACTGCCCCAGGTCTGAGGGGCCAGCACCACGATGTGAAGCCTGACCGCGCTAGCAGCTACCAGCTGCTCCTCCACACCACCTCACAGGGCTGGTGGTCGCCCCTTCAGACAATGCCCTTCAAGGGGGTGGGGGCACAGCAGGGTCTTCGGGATCCCCTTGTCCCAAACTTTTGGAAAGCTGGTGCTCCTCTCCTTGGCTCCTGCCTGCGTGAGGCAGCAGCAGGTCCTCCATCCTACCACACTGGGAGAAGAGAAAACAGACAAGAGCTGCTCTAACTTGACCTAAATCATGATGCTTCGCTCTGGACCACGCTCACACCATGCTCTTACTGCAAGCCACTGTGACCGGGTGAGCTGCCGAGCTGCCCCAGGTCCCAGCGGTCCCGGGAGGTGAGGAAGAGGAGGAGGCAGGGGAAGATGAGGAGGCAGGAGGCACCCCTTGGCAGCTGGCCTGCCCAGCACACCCCTGCCTCCAGCCCTGGTGCAGATGCAAGCTGGGAAAAGGCTCTAGCATGAGGACAACCATCTGTGCGCTGGGAGCTGCGCCAAGGTGGGTCCGGGGGATTGTTCCCTCCCCTCCTCCTTGCCAGGACGGCTTCCTTCCCAAGTGCACGGGAGAGCTGACCTAACCCACAGGTGACATCTCACTGAGCTTCAGGATGGGGACACAGGGACACAAAAAAGAAGTCCACCAGAGCCAGCTCCAGCAGCATGCCAGCCCAGCCATCAAACGAGCCCCGGGGGGGCACCACAGCCCACTGTGGACAAGGGATGGTCCTGGCATGACCAGCACTTCTCTGTTTCACTCAGTACCAGCTCAAGGAGTGACAGTTGATGATAAAGTTGCCCCTGAGCTCATCTCCGTACCCATGTCACCTGATGACGATGACCCTTCCTCCTCAACTAAGGTTTCCCTGTTGGAACAAATTACTTGATGCGCGCCTTGTGCTCCAGGTCTCAGGAGTGTTCAGCATCACCCCTGCAAAGGAGCTGCCACATCCTCACACCCACACCTCACTTGGGGTCCCTTGAGCTCCTCACCCTTCTCCATAGCTTTCAGACGGTGGGCTCACACTCCACAGCACAAAAGCTCAGAGAACAGAAGGAAGAAGGTGAAACACACGTGCAAGATGGGCTGGTTGCATGCAAGCACCAAGAAGATGGCAGGAACAGTGGCAGATGCACCTCAATACTCTTCCTGCGGCCAAGTATGTCTGTCCCCACAGGGAACCTCATCCAGTGGCACAAACTATCCTCCCCAGATTTAATCACCTAATGGTGGGAAAGAGGAAAAGCCAGGCACCACAGAAGCAAGATGGTGTCCAAGCCTTTTCCAGCCTGGATCCTAGCCAGCACTGCGTTCAGCTCCTCGTCAGACAGGCGCTTCCCCATGGTTACTCCAGATTAATCCAGAGCAGAAGTTCCACCACAGCAATGCTGACACAAAGGCACCAATCACTTGTCTCATCGCTGTGGAACGAGCCGAATGCCCAGAAAGCAAGAAAGGGAGCGGCTACGGCTGCCACAATCCTGTAGTGACCACAGACTTGGGTCTGTTGGGTCTCTTACTCAGGAGAGTGTGTAAGGGCCACCAGCGTCCAGATGGTTAGCAGGATCCCTGCAAGGGACAGGGACCTGCCTGCTACGAAAGGCCAAGCCAGCACGCAGGGAAAGAGCTGCTCACCCACAGCAGCACAGCTCCTGAAGGAAAGGAGCTCCTTCCCGATGCGAAGTTTGGGAGGGTGCAAAAGCTTCCCAAAGTTCACAACATCTATGTAGACCCTCAAGTGTGTCCATGGAGAAGACATGCTCCTCCCATGCCCTCTGTAAAGTCAATGCTCATGCTTGTCTCAATCTCTTCATCACGACTTGTGAGGAAAACACCCCTCACTGCCCCCAGGGCCAGGGCAGGAGGGGTACACCCCCCAGGAACGTAGGAGGAGGTGACCCCAGACACACATGTGCACCAGGACACCCACCCCTGCCATGAAGGGGCCCCAGACTGTCCCACAGGCTTCAATGAGCACTCCCAGAATCCCAGTCCACCTCCCTGAGACCCCCACGCCTCCCCCCTCCCCTTGCCCAGGGCGTTCGCACACGTGTTCGCACACACCGACATGGAGCGGGGAGGGAATGGGGGGGAAGCTGTGCTGCAGAAATAACACAGGCACACAAACAAAAGAGCACAAGCCATTAATCTGGGTGAACCAGAGGAAATGAAATCATTATGTCTGCAGCTACAACATCCCGAAGAACAAATTTCCTGCCTGGATAATAAATGGATTCTTTTGTTTCACGTTGGCCCCAACCATGTGACTCTCTTGGCCTATTCCTCATCCAAAACATCTTGCTGTATAAATACCCAGACAGGCTCGAGTTTCAGCTGCTAAAAATATGTTTTAATTATAATAATATATAATAACAACAACAACACCACAAAAATCTAGACCTACAGGCTCCCTTTGCCTCCTCAAGCACCTCTGAAGGCTTTCCAGTGAGCAAGCAGGCAAACAAGAAGTCCAAAAGTCGCAGGTTACAGCCAAACAGCGCAAACACAGTCCCTGAAGAAAAGACTGAGGCACCCGAACAGCAGCCCCGGGTTGATGACCACAACTATTAACCCCTGCCAGAAGGAGAAGCGATGGGTGTGCGAGTCTTTTAGGCACCGATGGCCCAAGAGTACCTTCTAAGTATGTCCCAGCAGCAGGACAGGGAGAGGAGCGACGCGACAAGGATGGCTCCTCAGGGCTGCGGAGGTCTTCTGAGCCAAGTTTTCTTCTGGTTCCTTTCCAGTGCCACACTAGGGCTTGGGATTTGCTCGTTAGATGGATGGGGAATGCAAGTCCTGGCCTCCCTCAGCTTGGAGAGAGTGTGCGTCAGCTGTAGGAACAGTTCTGGAGGTCTTGAGGGACGCAGACCTCCAAGAGTTGCGTGAATTATTGGTTTCAACCACTCCTCTCATCCACAATTCCACCAGATTGCTTGGCTTGAGCCAGTTTCACCCCTCAGTAGGGATTTCCCTTCCCATTTCAGCTCTGTCTGCTCGCCTCCCCAGCTTTCTAAGCACACAGCAAACACTGCAACAAGTTTCAAAACAAGATGTGGTTGGAATCCAAATATCAAAGTGCCTCAGTAGATGAAGACAAGCTCAGAAATCTACAGACAGGAGTTTTAACTCTGTCCACTCCAAGTGAAAGCGCTCCCCAGTGCAGCCCAGGAGAAACACAAAACATTAGGAGTTGGAAGGGACCTCGAAAGATCCTCCAGTCCAACTCCCTGCCTGACCAGCATCACCTTGATTAAACCACACAGGAATGCATTCAGGTTGGTCTTGAATGTCTCCAGAGAAGGAGACTCCACAACCTCTCTGGGCAGCCTGCTCCCTCACAGGGAAATAGTTTCTCCTTACATTCACATGGAACCTCATTTGCTCCAGCTTGGACACATTGCCCTTGTCCTATCATTAGCCAACACTGAGAAGAGCCTGACACACACCCTTTACATATTTATAGACATTAATGGGTCCATCTCTAAGTATCCTCTTCTCCAGGCTAAAGACACCCAGCTCCCTCAGCCTGTACTCAGAAGGAAGGTGTTCCACTCCCTCATCTTGGTGTCCCTAGGCTGGACTCTTTCAAGGGGTTCTACGTCCTTCTGGAACACAGTGGCCCCAAACTGGACACAATATTCCAGATGTGGTCTCACCAGAGCAGAGCAGAAAGGGAGAAAGACCAATCTTGACCTACTTCTAATACACCCCAGGATGCCATTGGCCTTCTTGGCCACAAAGGCACATTGCTGGCTCATGGTCATCCTGCTGTCCCCCAGGACCCCCAAGTCCCTCTCACACTGCTCTCCAAAGGCTGACCAACCCATTTCAGTTCCTCCCACAATTGAGCATCATCCCAGGCAGCCTAAGGACAGCAAGGAGCTTTCCTGTTAAACAAAGGCATGTTGGAAATGCCAAGGCTTCTCCCAGAAAGGGAATCTTGGGGGTTGCTTTGGTTAACCCCCATTGCTATTCTGGAGAACCTCAAGGCAGCTGCGGAAAGCCCTGTTTTCAGCCCACCACCTCACGTTCTGCCACAGCTCTTACTGATTAGGAGCTACACTTGGTCCCCATCACCCAGAGCACCCCAGGAGGACATCTCTCTAACTCCAAACGCAAGCAGAGGAAACCCTTGTTCCAAAAGCTGGCTTGGTGAATTGCACCAGAAGAACTTAAAATTTCATTTTCCTTTGTGAGTCATCTTTAATTTCCATGATATTTTGTATGCTGGGGAAAGTGTCCAAGCATAGCTGCTGCCTCTTTTCAATTGCTTATCGTGGCTGTTTCTTCAAGGAAGGGGAAGAGAGAAAAAAAGAAAGTCCTTGGAAACTAAATATTTACACACCCACGTAGGCTAATCCCAGCAGATCCAAGGGTGGGAAGCCTATTTAAAATAACATCCCTAATTACTTTCCCATTTTAAAGGGAATAATCTGGCGGCTAGCTGGAACACCGGACTGAAGTTACCGTGTGTATTTGGGAGAGGAACAATCTGCCAGTGAGAGCACAGGGTGACAACAAACCACTTTACACCCTTCCCAACAGCACTGCGGAGCCAGAGTTGAGGAGGGGTCATGAAACATCACCCTCAGGTGACCACCCTGGGATGGGGACAAAGCCAGCCATACCCCAAGGAAATCTCCTTGCTGGGAAAACAGAGCCCCAAATGCCTCAAAAGGCTATCAGTGACCTCGTAACAGTGCCCCAGCAAGCGCCCATGTCCCTCCCACCAGCGGGAGAGGACGCGAGCACAATACACTGATTTATCCAGAGCATCGTTTCAAGTCCCTTTCTCCAAACACATCAACAGAACTTACTCTCTCATCACACAGCAAGGTAATTTCTGCTGGAAAACAATCTAAATAATCCGAACTGGGGAACATAAGTGAGGATTTCCAAGGTCCCCCCTGCCACGGCAAAGCAAACAGACGCTGTTTGCTAATTGGCAACAGCCGCTGCGCTGCTCAAGGAAAGGGCTGAAGTCTTCAGGATGGGCGAAAGTTTGATTAGACGGCTCGCGCAGCAGATCATTTAGAAAGATAAAACCGCGCTCGCTCTGCTGCAGCCGGCTATTAAAAGTGGGGAATGTTATTTCAGGTAATAAAGAGCAAGACCTGAGGACTGGCCTGGGAATTCAAATTTACAGCTTGTATCAAATTCATACGCTGTAAAACTTCACCTAGTTTATAAGTTTCTCGCCAACTTCATAAAACATGTTTTATTATTATTGTTTTCTGACTCTCCTGCCTTAATAAAACTCCTCTCCCAGCCTGTGTGGGTGTTGCATTATAAACATTTGCACTTTGATTCACTCAAGACTGAAGAAAGCTTTCAAGGTAACCTATTAGGGACACTTTGAATGTTTCCAAGACATCCCGGTTTTCCCCTGAATGCTGCAAAGCTTTACAGAAATAAATAAAAACTTGCCTTGCCACGAACCACCTCAAAAAAATAAAATTAACAAAATAATCTGCCGGGCTGGTGACTCAAGAGATGGCATTTGAGAGCAGCACACCAGTCCAGTGGGGTCTGCTATGGGAGAACACAGGGGTGTTTCAGGGACAGTGGATAAGGGCTCTCCCCAAGCCCCCTCAGCAGGGAGCTCCAGGGATGCCACAGAGCGGTCCCGCTCCTTGGAGGCAACCAGTCTTTTCTGCCAAGTTAAGGACCAGCCTGTGCCAAAGCAGGGTATCCCTGGCCCCGGGCAGCCGCAGGGAGCGAAGCCAAGCCCCGGCACTCCAAGGCTAAGCCGGAGGGTCCCAAGCAGCATCCTTCTCAAAGCAGCCCATTTTCTCCAGCTTTGGCCAAAGCCCATTGAAGTTAATGAGTGCCTTTTTATAGCCCTCGGCAGGCTTTCGAGCAAGCCTTTCAGCGCTGCAGCCTCCCGCGTGCGCGCAGTGGTGCCAGCCATTTCAGTAATAACACACGCACGGCGCACGGACGGGTAATAACAGGCAATTTTTAGAAAGATACTGAATACAACCGCACTCTTATGCTCACAACCTTACGGCTGCTCCCTGCCTCCTCTGCTTTGCAAGGTTGGCTCTGGCATCCGTGGATCATGGGGAGGGCATCACCAGACAACAACCAGAGGTTGGCATGGGATAGGGGAGGGTCCTATCCAAAGAAAAAGGCATTGCTGCCTTTGGATCCTATACAGTGGTTGATACTTTTCTCTGTTGAGCTGAGGAAGAATGTTACCTGGTGCAACGCGTGTGGCCCAAGGAGCAGCGCTTCCCTCCCGAAACAGGGCACAGAGCTGAGCCCTCTATGTTTCATAGAATCATAGACTCACCTGGGTTGGAAAAGACCTTTACTCCCACTGAATCCAACCACAGCCTAACCCTGCCTAGTCTACCTATGGACCATGTCCTGCAGCATCTCATCTATTCGCCTTTTCAATACCTCCAGGGATGGGGACTCCACCACTACCCTGGGCAGCCTGTTCCAATGTCTGACAGCCCCTTCAGGACAGAAATTCTTCTTGATGAATTCTTCAATCTCAATCTCCCCTGAGGCAGTTTGTGACCATTTCCTCTCATCCTACCACTTGTTACCCAAGAGAAGAGACCGACCCCACCTCCCTGCACCCTCCTTGCAGGGGACTTGTAGAGACCGATAAGGTCTCCCATCAGCCTCCTTTCCTCAGCCCCAGTTTCCTCAGCAGCTCCTCAGACGACTTGTGCTGCAGACCTTTCCCCAGCCCCATCATCCTTCTCTGGACACGCTGCAGCATCTCAACATCCTTCCTGGAGTGAGAGGCCTAAACCTGCACCCAGCACTTGAGGTGCAGCCTCACCAGAGCTGAGGACAATGGGACAATCCCTTCCCTACTCCTGATGGTCACACCATTCCTGACACAGGCCAGGATGCCATCCAGCTATCAACCAAACCCCCAGGTCATTCTCCCCCAGGGAGCTCTCCAGCCACTGTGCCTCAAGGCTGTAGAGCTCCCAGGGGTTATTGTAACCCAAGGGCAGAATCCAGCACTTGGCCTTATTGACCCTCGGCAGGTTCAGATATCCTCTGTCCATCTCTACAGCCTGGACAGGTCTCCCTGTCCTGGCAACACCTTCCTGCCTTCCAGCAGATCCACACTGCCACACAATTTGGTGTCATCCGCAAACTTACTGAGGTGTGCCCATGATACCCTTGTCCAGAGCATCAATGAAGATGTTGAACAGGACCAGCTCCAGCACCGAGCCCTGGGGAACACCACTTGTGACCTGTCACCAACTGGATTTAAGTCCAATCTCCACAACGGTCTGAGCCCAACTGTACAGCCAGTGTTTAACCCAGTGCAGAGTGTGTCCATCCAATCCATAATCTGGTGGTTTCTCCAGGAGGATGCTGTGGGAGACAGTGTAAAAGGCTTTACTGAAGCCCAGGTAGACAACATCCACAGCCTTCCCCTCATCCACTGAGCAAGTCACCTTGTCACAGAAGGAGATCAGGTTGGTCAAGCGCGATCTACCCGTCATAAACTCATGCCCTTTATAAACCTATTTCATTACACCCAAAGATTTTCAGCTTCAGATCTGGCCACCACCACATCATTGTATGTGCCAAGAGCCTGAGGAGCTCAAATGACTTAGACCCTCACCAGAGACTTAACCTCAAGTAGAAAAGCACAGAAGGCAAAGGCGATGCATCTCCATGGGCTTCACACCCTGCGTGTGGACAGCTTCAGGTTCAGGAAGCAGCTCCACGCATCTCACGCTTGCTCACAAGCCAGATCATGCTCATAATTTCCAGTACTTGATAAAGGATGTGGATACCCAACATCACTGCTTTAAAAGTAACTACGGGCAGAGGTGCAGAGAGGGAGCAGCCACATGGTGCAAAACACCTACAAAGCAACGTCGCGGGTACGCTGTGAGACACAGGGTGACTGCAGAGGCCCCGAGCTAGTCGAAAACATTGCAGGAAGCATCTCTGACAACACAACACTGCTCTTGAAATGACAGATTATGGTCTTTCTCAAGCAGATTTGTTTCAAACAAAAAGCAGATCTGACACCTCACAGAGCACTTGGAGCATCCTGTCCCTGCTCCATCACTAAATGTCCATCTCATTGCCACTCCTGCTCTGTCCCTACACGTCCATCTCATTCACTGGCCAGGGGGAAATATGAAGCTGAAGGTATAGGGTGGAAAAAGATAAAATTCAAGTTCCTAGCCTATTTCTTTGGGTCACCCCAGCCTGTCCCACATACAGGAGGGCAGTGGGCTGCCCAGCGGGACCAGAGCAAGCCTTCCCCTGACCCCACCATCCCAGAGCCTCTCCTGCCTCCCAAGGACATCACTGCCTGTTTAACTCTTCAGATGGGTTCCTGGTTTTCCCGGGAAAGATGTAATTCACACCCTTTTGCCTCTTCCACGGTGATTTAATGTCTTTCGAGCAAAAAAGCAATTATCCTCATATCAACAGTACCCTAGCGAGGATGATAATGAGTCGGCTCCGACCCCGCAGCTCAGGAAGCGGTTAAAGCAAGTGGAGGTCTCTAGTAATCAAAGGCCCATCCCCAGCCTCTGATTGCCAGGAAAGAGATGAAAAAAACCCTCCATAAAACTTCAATCATCGCCATTCCCTGCTCCATGCCTCCCTGGGAAGCAGAGGTTTTAGTGCCAGGAGAAAGAGGACCAACGCCAGCCAGGTCCTTCCCGCTTTGCTGTCCAGTTGTTGCTCACCCACCGCACCCCACGGCACAGAGAGGGCACAGTGCAGGGAGGGGCATCCATATGCTCTGCCCTACAAGCAGAAAGAAAATAGGAAAAGGGAAGCAAAGATCTGGATGTGTATAACAGGTTTTGGACTCTGCAGGATTGCATGGTGTGTCCAGTGCAGCCTGGTACCAGGGCAGTGGGGTGAGCCCTGGTACCAGGCTGCACTGGTACCTTCATGATACCTTCCCCCTCAAAAAAAAAAATAAAATATATATCTAGCTGGGGAAATAGAAAAACCCATCTGTGCTCAAAGCAACCCAAGGTGATACTCAGTGGAGTTAAACAACCCAAAATCTGGTGCCCGGCGGCACATGGGGTACCAGAGTGTTGGAGAGGCAGGCAGGACTGCAAGAAGGGCTTTTGGGGAGCAAAGACCCTGAAAGAGCCTTCTAAAGCCACTGCCAAGCCTCCTTCTCTGATGGGAGGTAGGACCAAGATGTGAGGGTTTCCAGAGCCCCTTGCCTACTCCCGGCCACCACTCACACTTGCTGCAGCACAAATTGAAGCCTCATCAGCTCCAAACACCGCTCAGGCTGACTGGATGTCTCCCCGGATATCACGCTGTTCTCTCGCTGCGCTAACAAGCACGTACCCGAGGCTTTGCTAATCCCTAATTACTTGGCACAGCTACTCCCAAACTCAAAAAATAAACCCCAACCCATCTCAAAAGGAATTTAATACTGTAAAGGAAATCCAAAATAAACTTAATACTGGATTTTTTTTTCCCCCTACACCCACCCCTATCTGCAAAGACCTTGAAAGGACTCCACCTTCTCATCAAGGGGCAAAACGAGTGAAAATACAGTAATTTTCAGCCCTATCCGCCCTCCCAAAAAGGGATGGCACAGAGATGCTGGCCGTGAGGATGTTCAGGGTGGGGGGCTGCAGGGACCGGCTTCCCTGGATGATTTTTCATGGCAGGGCTCCCAGCAGGAACTTATTAAAGCCAGACCAAAGCATGTATGCTTTAATAGTAATTAGGTCACCCTGGGTTGTGGGCTTAGCAGGAAAAACTATAATTATTTAGAAACATCAAGTTTAAACGCCGAAGAGTCTTAATGGAGCTGAGCTAATTAACCAATTTTGACTGAATAACTGATTAGTTTAAAAAAAATAAAGAGAGAAAAAGAAAAAAAAATCAATGATCATAGACAACAATGTTTTCTTTTAACAGGTTGTTTTCTTGCAGCAATTCTCAATTGCACAAAAGGAGACCAACAACCCCTGCTAACCAAATATTATTGTAATTAAATATTCAACAGAAAGCCTCTTCAATTATTCAAAAGACTGATAACACTTGTTTATAATTGGGGTGGTGGAAGAGGTTTCCAGAAGGAAGGATTTTGCGCATCAGCGGGCTCAGGCCATGGATGTAAACCCACGTGGGCAGATGGGTGGTGGTCTCCAGCCACCACTCCCATCTCTCCCACAAAAACCCAACTCAGAGGAGATGACAGACGCTTCCCAGCCCAGGCACAAGAAGATGGACCACACAGTCCACAGGCTTTTAGGATTTTTGTTATCAGGGCGAAAATGTAGGGGACTAATGGCCAGTTTCCAGGTTTCACACCATTTTCCAGTGGTGGGTCGATTCCCCGGGCAGACAGCTCAGAGGAAAAGCAGACCCCCAAGTGCATTGTTATAATTCAGTAAGCAGCATTACCATAGGAAACTACAAATTAGCTTTTCAGCAAAGGATAAGGGGATATTTAGATTAGCTCTAGAGAAACTACAGAACCTTTCGATTCATTTATCAAAAGCTCTCGCGGCTCCAACTTCCAGGGAAATGAAACAACAATAAATATCGAGCAGGGAAAGTTAATCTCTGCTGAACGCACTTTAATAATTCAAAAGTTATGATAGATAAATAAATAAATAGATAGGACAAGCTCCCGCCCTTTTGCTCCTACAAGCACAGTGAGTTTTTCTCTGATATTTACAGAAAATGGTGGACCAACCCCCCCTCCCCCAAAAAAGCCCCAAACACATAAACCCCCAGTATTTCCCATGTGTGAGGGAGCACAGGTGTGTCTGCCGCTTCTCTGGAAAGCCATAGGGCTGGTTTGGCCAAGAGTTTGCTCTCCATGGCAATGGCTGTGTCGTCTCTGCTTGGGGCCGGTGTGTGCCCCACGCCCTGCGCTGCACGCCTCTGAGCAGACTCCCAAGCCGCTCACTTTTGTAAAAAAAAAATGGGGTTTTAGCCCCTAAGTGCTGGGCCATGCACTAATCAGCCAAGGTTCCAGGGCCTCTGGACATCACTCCAGGCTTTTTCTGAGTGTTTCTGCTCCCACGCCACCCTCTGAGGAAAAATGGAGAGGGGGGGATGCCAGGGGCTCCCTGCAGAAGCACCCAGCCTTCAACACACAGACTACACAATGCATCTAAGCATCTTCCAGATTCACATCCATTTGCCATCCCCACCGCCCACCATCGGACCCGAATTCCCACCACATGGGTTATCTGCACAGTTTCCATCCCACCGGCTCCAGCAGCTTCCATAAGTCAGGCGCACCCCACCTTCCTAGCACTGCATCCAAGGCATCTCTGCCTCCCCAAAGTGCCACACCGGAAACATCCACACTCAACGCTCACCTCGTGCATGCAATGCTTAACAGTGCCTCTTCCATCAGCCTTACCCCACAGCGGCCCAGAGCCATGGGAAGGACCAGCACCTCCTAGACTTCCCTGACCTGATTAGGATCGAGCAACCTATTGCCCAAAGTACCATTTTTCTCCTTCACACCAAATCCAGGCGTTCCTTTAGCTTGCAGAACCCAGCTCTGCTAGAAACATCTATTATTCAGTACCACCGCCCGGATCCAGAGCCAAACACATTCCAGCTACTTCAAACACCATTATTTTCTTCTGATTTTTAAGGCTGGCAGATTCACTCTATCACTCTGGATGGGCAAGAGGCCACCTCACAACCCACCCTGGCAGCTCATGCCACAGCAGATCAGCTCACTAAACATACGGCAGCACCCCCACTTTCCATACAGAGACGGCGAACAGGAAAATAAACTTATTTATCACAGACACTCCCCCCTTTCCTGCAGCTCCTTCAGGACTCCTGATTGCATTAACTGCTCCAAGACCATCCTCAGCGTCAAATAAATACTCCTAACGACAGTCCAACAGGCAGGCTTTGCATTTCCAGCACCGCTTCTCCGATATTTCCATCATCACCAGCGCTCATTTTCATCTCTAATAGGCTTCCCGAGCCACGCCGCCAGAGCACTGTAAGTTATCCAATTTTGGTCTTGTGCTCTGTTCAGGGAGAGTGAAATTCAAAGCTTTAATTAAGACCAAGAAAAATAATAAATCAAGACCTTCACGTTAAGGAAGGAGACCAACGGAAAATTCAGGCGCAGATGAAGTTGTACAGGAGATGGGCTCAAGCCGGACTACCACTGACTCAGGGATGGTCATACCAAGGCCATCTCTGCCATGAGTTTATCTGAGTTTCTCCATTCCAAGGATGAAAAAAAAAAAAAAAAAGGTAATGCCCCACCCATCCCGTTTTCAGGTTTCCTTAGCACTTTGTCACACTATATGGTGCAAGCCACAGAGGTCACCTGCAGCTTTGTGCTAGCCAGGCCTTCAGAGACACCAGGGTGCTGCCTTTCCTTCACCTTCCATCTCCAAGCCCGAAGCACAAG
Source organism: Heliornis fulica (assembly GCA_013399135.1). Lineage (NCBI taxonomy): Eukaryota > Metazoa > Chordata > Aves > Gruiformes > Heliornithidae > Heliornis > Heliornis fulica. The sequence goes on along the minus strand of VXBZ01001817.1, from coordinate 3,943 downwards.
GGAAATGGGAAGGGAGGAGGAAGACTGAGGCAAGGCGTAATGAGTCAGTGATACCAGCAATTAGTCAAAAAAAGAAAAAAAAAGAAAAAAAAAAAGGCAACACAGGCATCTGCAGTCTCAGGCCCTTTTTCCATGACTTGACAAAATGCGAATTTTCCTTCAGGCTGTCAAGCTCTGGGCTCGCTCATCGTGCCAAGAATAAGGTTTCTCCCCACACAGGGTTGGGAAATAAAGGGAAGTCTGGATGCTAGCACCTGCAAATTCCCGTGCAGGATACCAGCACTCGCCAATTCTCTCGTGAAAGGCTTATTTCTAGCTTTTCCTGGAAAGCATCCCTGCTCCAGGTGAAGCAGCCAGCCCAACGGTGGAAGCCCGTGGGGCGTTGGCAGCTGCTGCACCCAGCCGGCTCCGCGCAGGCACTGGCAGAAGCAGAGGAAGCCCAAAGGATGCCTGCAACCGATGCGCGCATCCCAAGCCAAACCAGGAGGAGAGGGCACCCGAGGTGGTACCTGGGACGTCGATCCCAAACCAAACTCCCATCCCCTGGGGAGCAAAGTTAAGCCAGAGCGGGGGTCCCCACCTCCCTCCAAAGCTTTGCTTCTCAAGACGCTGCAAGCGGCAATGCGGGAAAGGGAGAGAATAGCCTGGCTTGTGAGAGAGCAGGCGCGAGGCAGGGAGATGATGGATAGGTAAGCAGGTAGGCAAGTTAAATAGCTGCACTGGGACGGACACGAGCCCCATCTGACCTACTGACACCTCCAACTCCGACAGCTCCCGAGTTAAACAATCTAACATCAGCCCCTTACCAGCCTCGCTCTGCTAAATATGATTATATTTGGTTCAGCTGACACGAGAGAAAGCACGCGAGCGGCTCCTGAGTGATCGCAGAGTGCAGGAGAGATGGAGTATTTGTTCCCGTCATTTCACATCCCTCTTCCTCTTCACAAGACATGAAATAGTAAAATATGACTACAAACATCCAGGCATCCATCAGAAAACGGTCAGCTGAGCCATGGGATTTGATAGAAATCAAGTAACGGTAAGAAAACTCGGATAAGTGACGTTGTTATCTCCAGGTTCACAGTATCTGCAGGCAATGAGTTAGCAAGGTTTCACGGAGGATAAAGAGAAATATTTGCAGGCAGACCCAGTCCTGACCCCGGCTGCATCCTCCAACCAGGTCCAGACTTCCACAGGTCTCCCCCTCCCCCTGTCACCCCCAGGGAAAAAAAAAACACAAAAAAAGAACAAAGAAAAAAATAAAAAGAGAGACTTTTTGTCTTGATGGCTTATTTGGGATGCAGGGGGCCATCCCTCCTCTCACAGCTGCTCCTGTGGCCCACAGCAGAGCTGAGCTCCAGCCTTGGCTTTGCCTTGCTGCCGGCAAAGCCAAGCTCACAACGGCTCTGGGGGAAAGCCAGACCCCAGTAAGGTCATGGAGATGCTTCATCTCAGTTAGCAAACACAACTCCCCCCCAAATTTCAACCAAGCAAATCCAACCCCTGCACCAGGAGGATCCAGAATGTCTGAATAAGCTCCATAAAGAGGTGTTTTCTTTATACAGTCACGCCAAGAGACTGTCGCCTTAACTCCAAATCAGATTCAATTGCTCTGCCTCAGAAATTCCCTGCCCCAAAACCCCCTTCAATCTGAGAGCTCTCCCAGGATGTTACTTTACCATCCGAGTAATTTCCTCAGCAGAGTAGAAATAATGCCGCTCCTCAACAGGTCTGGTCCCAGGCAGGGACGATGGCTCTGCTAGCCCAGCACCTGCTCCAGTGGGGGGCTAGGGGAAACCTGGGGAAGACCCCAAGCATCACACAGACACAGCACCCAGGACGGGGACCGAGCCGAGGTCTCCCATCCAGCGGCGACTTCGGCACTGCCTTAAGCAGCTGATGCCGCCAACGCTGGGCTAGCGAAGCGCTGCTAACGGGTCTTGCGTTTTCACGTGCAGCTTCGCGACCAAGCAAGCACGCGCCTGCTTGGCATCACGCTGAGGCATCGGCGGTCCAACCTCGGGTTATTTGTACGGCGTTGCGGCGAGAGAGGAAGCCCGAGAAATAAGAAAAGCAAACGCCTGGGTCAGCCAAAAGCCGTCGGGAAGCGGATGTCGTGACAGGTCAGCCAAGAGGAGGCCAACGCCGCTCCCACCCTGCGATGGAGACCATCGGGGCAGCGGTCCAGCTCCGGCACCTTCCAATTCAGCCACAACCGTGGTCACATCAGCAGAGCCGGCAGCTCGCTTCGCCCACGAGTCCCCCGTGCACCGGCTCTCCGCACCCACGGGTCTCTTGGAGCCAAGAAGCGAGGGAGGGCTGGCGAGCCCTGCCACAGGTCCGGGGGAACAGGAGGCAGCGGCGACACACAGCGGGGAGGCAATAAATAGAAGCGCCGGCAGCCCCCCCCGGTGTTGGGGAAGGGGGGCTCTGCCAGGCCCACCGCCCGGAGGCACGGTCCCGGGTGGGAGATGGGGAAGAGACCTCGGGCTCCGTCCCGGAGCCCGGCCACGGCCGCGGGCCCAACGCGACCCACGGGCCGGCAGCCTGCACCGTCCGGCCCCGGGGAGCGCCCCCGCCCCGGGGGGAGGAGGAGGAGGAGGAGGAGAATGCCGGCCAGGCCCCGGGAGGGGATCCCCCGCCGCGGCCCCGGAGGAGCCACCCGTCCCACGCAGACACACGGGGAGTCCCGCAGCCGCCCCCGAGAGCCGGACAAACCCCCCGCTGCCCCTTCCGAAACCACCCACGGTCCGTGGGCGAGCCCCGGGCTTCCCGCACAGCCCCCAGGATCGACT
>VXBZ01001816.1:148190-170696 GCA_013399135.1 Heliornis fulica | reverse complement strand
ACCTCTTGCTGAACTATGACATGACAGTTCTGAGGTACTGCTTTGGTAAAGCAATGAAATTGCAGGAGGTATCCTCAAATATAATGATTTGTCATGCATTTATTTCTTTTCTTTACAGTTACGTTGACATTAGAGGTAAGAATAAACTTTGCTTTCATTAGAGTCCCACAGGCGTGATTATGATAGGATTTACTGCCTCATGAGAATCTCTGAAACAGGACTTAAGAAGGAAGCCTGAAATTAAGATTGTAGTATAAATAATATAACCGGTGAATATTCAATCACAATTGAGGATTTTGAGAAGTTGTATGTTTTGTTGAATTGTGGTGGGTTTTGTTTTGTTTTTAACCTCAGGAAACGTAAATAAGCAACTGACATTATAAGCAGAAAGTCAAACTCTCTACAATCAGAAATTGAAGCAGCACAGCCCAGGAATAAAATATTTTTTTCATATCCTAGGGGGTATTGATCAGTTGAATTTGGTCTGACTTACTTTCAGCATAGATTTGACTAAAAACTTCCTTTTAAACCTGAACCTAATATTCACTTGATCTGAAATCTGATTGGTGGGTAGTAAGGAAGTCAGGAAACAATAACTTTTTGGGGGGTGAAGATTCAGAAAGAAATTATAAATGGAAGTCATAATAAACAAATGACTAGAAGGAAGGAAGGGGGAAGGAGGAACCCCACAAAACCCAAAAGAATAGAGGTTTACACTTTTCAACATACAATTTCAGAGTGTACGTGAACGTCACATCCCATATTGATAGTAATGAGAAAATTCTTTGATGGACTGAATTACAGACTCAGTACATTCCCCCTTATCTCTCCCAGATGTTAGAATGAACTACAGGAAAGATACCATTGGATATATTTGTCATTCAATAAACAGATAACAATTATTTGCTGAAATCAACATGAATAGTCTTGATCATATGCAACTCAAACACAAGGACAAATTCACTAATTACATACATTTTATGCTATAGCAGATTTCAGAAATATTAGGAAGATTTTATCAGGTTTTTTACTTTTAATCATTTGTTGAATGAACCACTACAAAATAGGAATCATTCTGTCAGAATATGGCAAGTCACTTATTTCCATTTCTGCTGATAAGTGTTGTTAGCCATTCATTAGCATATCATTTAATTATGCTGAGATATGCTGATGAGATTGGAAGATCTGTGCTGTTTCTGTGGCCCAGCTATTCCTTATGTTTGAGATTACTCTCAGTAATTATTTTTTTGCTTTATTTTTAGTCTTGAAACTTGCCACTTCAGCTACTTGGTGTAAGCAAGCACAGAGGGAGATTACTGTTTGTTTTTGAAGTATACAGCACACTTACTTGCAAGATTAAGTACTTGATTATCCAATAAATGTTAACATAAGACGTTTTACTCTGCAAATCATTGTATTTGTGGTACCTGACAGTAACAACTTCTTGAATTTCCTTATTTTTCAGACAAAGTGCTACTACAATGATGCTAATATAATATATACCCAGTATTCTCTCAGATGCAATAAAAAAAAGCCATACTAATTATCAAAAAAAGCATCTTACCTGACCGTCCATCCCGTTGAAAATCCACATGGTACCATTCACCATCATTCACTTTCTTCTGCAAGGCTTTTATTTTTATAGTACCTGATCCCATGTCTAGCAGCAGGTAGAGGTGTCCATCAAGCATCTCAATGGCAAAAAAGTCAACCTTCACCATCTGTGGGTGTTTGGCATCTTTTTGGTGCCTTGGTTTTCCATGACTGAAAAGAATCAGGCCATTTGGCTCAGTTGTACGAAAGTCAAATGATATTGAGCCTGTTTTCTTGGCATTCCACTTTGGCAGAGAGATGAAGGACTCTGGTGTTTCAAATGTGATTGGATCTAAGGTTGCAACATTCTCACATTTAAATGCAACAACCCCATGAATCTTCATTTTAGGATCTCCTTGCTTGGCAAGTCGAGATAACTCCAACCTGACATCGTTATTTTTATATACAACCTGCAAGCAAAGTAGAGATGTTACTAAGAGGAACTTGGCCATTTTAACCACACAGATATAACCCTGAAAAGGCATACTATTTAAAAGATAATAATGATGGCATATGAATATGATAATTTACATACACAGACAATTAAATAACTATTTTCATTGACTAATGATTTAATAATAGATTTCATTAAACCAAACAAAATTTCTCTAAAAATATCCCTAGAATTAATTCAGGCAATCTGAAAGAATCTGCACATAATTTATACTATCAGTCACAAATTAGTTTGCATGGCCTTGATTGCTTAAAATCCCTCTTTGCACAGCTATTGTGCTACATTAGAGAAATATTACATTTTTTCTTCAACTAAACCCTTTGTCATTGTCTTAACTCTTCTGTTCGTGTACATAAAATGTACCAAGGTCAGATACTTTTTAATTTGACATATTTTCAGTTTGTCCTTGGGGTTGAGGAATGTTAGCATCCGTGATATTCACAACACTATAAAATAGAGAAACTGGTATCATACAGATCAAAACAGACAAACACAGGACAATCCTTGAGCCAGCTCAATTGGATGAAAAATAAAACCACTTACGTATTTTCCCTGACTGAAGACTTTTCTGATAAAAATGAAAGACAACATTAGTTTTAAATCCAATTGCCCTGCACAGCAAATATTTTTCCTTCAAACCACATATTTGCTCTGTCCAGAGAAGCCTGTCATAATACAACTATTTCCCAGGGTTATGGTCTTTGTTGGTATATTCTGAAATAGCTGTTATTTCTGTGTTGTCCACGATATAAAGGCTACTTACATGAAGCTCCCCAATAGCAAAGATGTGCACGAGTATTTTGTCGGTATTTTTAATTACTCAATAAAATATGTACTCAAGCTAAAATACCACCAAAGGGCTGAATATGAATGGTGACAGAAGCTAAAACCTTCTCTGTTTCTAAGGTTAAGCCAACATTAGAAAGCAATTTAGAGCAAAAGCAGCAGCTGAGGAAATCAAAGCACTTTGTTCTGAGGCTTCTTCATCTACAGATTCTATACCATTGAAGAGCAGATCATGTCTGACCCCTTACTCAGCGTTCTAACTGTACAATGTAGTTCTGAAGCTGTTCACTGGTTTAGAGCTTGCATCCCTATTAGAAGTGAGAAAGTGCTTAATGCATAGTTAGGGTAGAGCTTCTAGATTAAATTCCTTTGAAGCATAGTTTGAACCCAAATGAAGCTGACACCAGTAAGTGGAAGAGACAGGGAATGTGCTGCAGAACTGCACTACTGTCAGAAAAGAAAGCACTAGTATACACACAGTCTAAAATAGCACACCCCACAAGTGAGAGCTGCTATTGAAAAATGGTGTTTAAAGATAACAGAATATTAAAGAGATGATTGATAGACCAACATTTTTTTTACCCTAAGAACTGCATTCTTTCAAATTATATCATTATCCATCCAGTAAATTTCATCACAAGCCATGGCAGAATTATTCTACTACATTAAAAATGTGTCCTAAAAGCTAATAAATAAGTCTATTTCTCCATTCTATTTCTGTGCTTGGTACAAATACTGTTGCTTCCACTGGAGCTGTCTCCAAAGATCACATCTATGGATTCCTGAAATGATACCCTGCCACAGAGAAGCAGACAGCACGTGCTGCCTTCTTTAAGTGAAGTCATCAGAAGTGACTAGAATTGTACTAACTTGTAATCTTAGAGAATAAGGATGACTATTTGCATTTATCATATACTTCTGTAAAACCTCAGAGGTTGCAGATTCTGCAGAGGAATTTAGAAGTGTACTGTGCAATAAGCACATGCAAGTAATCTCCCATTGGGATGACTGTCTTTCAAGTGAAAAAAAGCCAAAAGGCAGAAGAATGCAGCAAGAAGCCAGGGGCCCGGCAGGCAGTATTTCTTAAGAGAGATCTGGTCTTGTGAAACATTGGCCACTTTCTATGGCAAGAGGAATTTTGGATAGCTTCCACCTCATTTGAAGAGGTTACAGTGGGGCAGCCTTTCTAGAATAGACTGGAAAGCATTAAACACAGGTTAGAAGGTATGATTTAAAGAAAAAAAGAAAAAGGAATAAATGGGCTCTCATTAGAATTAAATCATGCTGTTGACAATGAAAGTAATTAAGGCAACAAAGAACACGAGTAGAAAATATTCTTTAATTGCTTGCTGAACAGAGGTAGTACCAGGACAATACAAATAAACGCACAAAGATAATTTCTTGTTTATGGACAAATTCAAATTGTCTGATATTAATAAAAGCTGAGTGACAATAATAAATTTAGTAGGTAATAGTTATATTAGAAAAACTGATGTCTAAACCAGCTCTATGGTCTTTGAAGTAATTTGTCAACTCAGAAACACTAATTTTTAATAAATATGGTTCAAGGACCTGACACAGAAGGAGCAGACAGGAACACTGGCAATAGTTTCCTCAATAGCTTGTCATCAGTTCTTTAGCTGACTATATAAAATATGAGGTGAAAAAAATTGCTAAAGCACCTTAGAAAGAGTGGCAAATATTGGGAATTGTATGCCAGCCATATTAAAACACTATTGGAATCTCTAAATTTTTGATATGACAATTTCTTACTTGCATATTCCACAATTAAATTGTGGAATACAATTAAATTATCCACAATTAAATAATCCACAATTAAAACACTGTAGTTAATGAGATATGAATGATTGCATCTTATTACATCCATTGTGGTGAAACAGAATAAAATCTACATCTATTTGTTAGTGTTTATGTTCTAAGTTGTAGGAAGTGTATATTCTTTTTATCTTATGAAATTGGGAAATTTGAACTGAGTTATCATGGATAATTAGTATCAAAACAGGAATATATGAACCATAACTGAAAACCATAATTAAAAAGAACTCCAAACTATTAACTGAACACAGCTGGGATTTAAGAGCCCATTTCCTTGCAATAGGCTGAGATTCTTGCCACTCTGCCCATCTCCCTGTCTCTGAAAGATGTACTCAGTCATCAGTGAAACACAGCAAAAGGGAGAAAAGCAATATGTTCTCAAAAAGTAGTAGTCAACGAATTTCTGGAAAAGACTGAACAGTAAGGAATGGAAAAAAACTGAACAGTAAGGAATACTTCTGTGTCTAACATCTGCTTTGTAACTCACGGAGGTGTATGCTTCAAATTCAATAGCCTGCAAACTACAAATAATATACTCATTTATTATTTTCCAAAGATTCTGCAGGGTAATTGTGGTTTGGTTTTTTGGGGTTTTTTTTTTTTTGTTTGTTTGTTTGGTTTGTTTTTTTTTTCTTTCTGAATACATAAGACAAAAACCCTTTAATAGGGCTTATGTTACCCACTGCTATTTCCTTCTGAGGCACCCAACACATTGTTCTTTAATGTTAATACATTCTCCCTCCATTAGAAGCCTGGATCCACAATCAGTCAACTGAATGCAAACTACAATGGAGAAACATTAGAGTCACATTCACCTTCACTCCTACACAAAGGACCAGAGTCAGTACCCTTGCACTGCTGTGTGCTTTCCCAGCACATCTCTTGGGCTGGCCCTGGTAATAGCTGCTTGCTCTCACACTTGCTTTCACAACTGAGCAACAACACAATTTTCTCGCACATGAAACTGCAAGGCCTCAGGGAATTGTATCATGCTATTAAGAGCACCTTGAATTTGTCTTCTATTCGCTGTTATATTTTCCTCTTAATATTAAGTAGGGTGCAAGACCTGAGTCCTTAAAATATATAATTGCCTCATTCTTGGAACTGGTAAAAGGTCACCTAAACTCCCAAGAAAAAAGGTGCAGTTAGCTATTCCATGCATAAATTCCAATTGAACTATCCAAATAAAAAAATAAATTTGTTTTCCAGGAGACAAAGGGCAGACCTACATATCATTTCACAACCAAGACATGAACTTCCTTTGGTACAATCTAAGCCAACCACATGCTTGGTAACTTAAAATATCGCAGTGCTGAGACTTAACAAATAAATCCAGGTAAGGGTCAGAAAATATTAACTTAAGCTCATCATTCTCTTTAACACTATGTTCAACTTGGAGCACAAACAAAATTACTTCTTGCTTGCCAACAATATATCATGTATATAATTTATGGTGAGTTGGGGCTCCAGTATGCAATAAACTCTGAAAATACATTAAGAATTCACTACAGATCTTGTTGGTCATCATGGTGGATGCCTTCAACAACAAAAAATTGCAGCAGAGCAGCCACTAAAAAAAAATAATTAATCAATGTAGAAATACATTAATGTTTTTGAGAAAAAGTGAATGAGAAGACAAGGTATTTACTCTTATACCAGAGATGCATCCTAAATATACAACAGTTAAAATATAAAATTTAAAAAAACAGTGTAATAAAAAATTTAAATCAACGAAACCCTACCAATTCTTTCTCCTGACCATATCCCATGAAATGTAAACCCATGAAAGTTATGAAATAATCCAGATTTCAACACCATTTTCATTCAAAGTGCAGTTCTTTCCACATTAAAGATTTCTTTTTGTATTTTGTACATCAAATACTATGAATGAATAAATAGCATTACTCTTAAATGTTTCAGTATTCTGGCCAGCTCTGCTAGCAGTAGCCTTTCATCAGTGTGATTAAAAGCCTTTAAATTACTATGAAACATTTCTTTCATATGACTTAGTGTTATTAAACCATACTATGAACTTTAAGGAGCTAATTACATCACCTAATTTGCAGGATCTAGGTTTCCTGAAAAAATCAAAGAGAACCCAGAAAATTCAGAGCCCCAACTTTTTTTTGATTTCCCTCAGAAGGGCTTATCTATTTACTTAGTAGGTAGGTGAGGGAAACACCCCCCCACACACACACTTTTCCAATTGTAATTTAAATTAATAGATTGATCCAGTCTCTAAATCCGTTGAAAAAAACAAATCAAACAGACACTTAGATTACCATAAAGCATCATTTTCATATTTTCTTGAAATTCAGGTGTCCTAGGATAAACAACGGTAGTTAATTCTCTAAAATGGAGTCTAGTATCATCCAAAATGGCTCAGGTAGGTGCTGCTAACCTACAACACTATGCTGCACAGTTAACTCAGCAGAAGCTAACTTAGTGTTGTCAGAAATTGTAGCAATGGGACTTAAGAGTTAGTGAAGCCTGAGGCAATTTTATCAGCTTATTTTAACATCCACTGGAATTTTCGTGCTCATTGAGAACTACCCAGCATCACATAACCCAGAAATCCAAATGCAAAACCAACCACTGTGAGTTATGGGTTGGGGTTTGGTTTTTTTTTTCATGTTTGTGAATGGTTTTGAACTAATCCATGAATGTCAGCTTCTCACAGGACACTTGCCATTTCGCTAATATACCTCAATTAATTTCCAGTGATAGATCAAGGAATACAATAAACTACAGATAATTTATGCAAACCTTAAGGACCCCAAGTCCATAAGTTTGTAGTGGGGTGTATACCTGAACACAATGTGAAAGCACATGAGATTAACAGCTATTCAAGCCTCTAGGATTACTCAACTTCACAAATCAATTTTGTTTTCTGAATACAGAGGAGAGACTAGCAGGTATAATGAAAGCTCCAAGGATACTATTTATCCTCAAATGAAATGGTTCTAATTTTCCAGGGGGGAGGGGGTGGGAGGAGGGTGTGTGTGTTATTGGTCTGGCATATTTAGAAAGGGATTCAATTTGAGCATGAAAATAAAACCTGAGTGTCTACAGAGACCTACCGAGTGGGAGGGAAGCCTCAGGACAACATGACACAGCGCTGTGATATAGATACATAAACACCTGGAGCAAACTACAGTGCTTGTATTTTGCTGCATTTTTATGTCCATTAATATGGTCTGTGAAACTGCTCTGTAAGTTCCAGCTCAAAAATAGCTTGACTTAGTAGAGCTAGAAAAAAACTCAGTATGTCTAATCAACAGTGCCACAAATTTGCATTCTCATACCTCTCCTTCCTGTCCAAACCCATGGATAAGAAACAGAGAAACCTCAGTTCTCCAAATAGTCTACTAATGTTAGACTTGGGTCTTCTGTGGTGACAGAAAAGGAAAGAAACCTGCATAAAAGCTATTGTCTGTCCAAGCCCAGAGGAGCACTGAACACTGCTTATGTTATCCAATAAGAAAAAAAATAAAAAAGACAATTTAGTGACTGGAAATATGTAAAATAGTTTTATTTGTCCCACCTCCAATGGTGCCTAAGGGGCAGTGGCTTTTGAAAAAGATTAAATTATTTTTTTCAAGGCTAACATAGTTCATCTAGCTAGATTATATAATTTGTTCTACTGTTTATATCTTTGGATATAACAAGTATAGTTTAAAATCAGAGAAACTCTTCACAGGCCCCTTTGTCCTGCAAGGTAGAAAGTGTCATTAGAATAATTCTTGGTATTAGAAGCAGGGACCAGAAATTCAGGAACATGGTTTTAACCTGCATCTGAATACCTTACAGAGAGCTTCTGAAGTTTGCATTACCAGCATCAGGTATAGTGGAGCTTTGTCCAAGTAATTCATATTTAGACAAACAATTCCTATAGGTTATTATCCCCCTCTCACTTTTTATTTAGGAAAACAGCAGCCACTATGACAAAAAGAACATGAAATTCTGACTTTCTAGTAAGCAGCTACAGAGCACACTGACCACTTCAAATACACAAAAGAAAAAAAAAATAGTAGTGATTCTAGTAAAAAATTGCACTCAATAAAAGCTGGGTTTGAACAATACATATCTCAAGGTAAGCATAAAAGTGTACTATACTATGCCATGGTAATACTCTCAGCTAGTGTTTTAATGTCACACTGAATTACTAACTAGAGACAATAAATTTGTGATCTTTATTGTTGCTGTAACTAAGCAACATGAACATCTTCTGCACTCATCCTCCTTAATGTTACAGGATATATTGTACATCAAACATTTTTAAAACTTCTGTTCTCATAAAATTGACATACTTAATGCATACAAATATATGTTCTATTTAAAAGGATAAAGAATTAGCATAATTATATGGAATTCCACTGTGAACACAAAAGCACATCTGAAAGTCCGCTGCAGGCTATCTGAAAATGATCACTACTCCCAAACAATCATGTTGAAAGAGTACCAAAAAAATGGAACAACAAATAGCTCACAATTTGATACAGGGAAGATACCTTAATTACTCTAAGATGATAAGAAGGGTAGTGATGGTTACAGTACAGGTGCAGAATTGAATCCTGTACTAACAGAACCAGAGTACAATTAATATATATATGGTGAATGATACAGAGCACTGCTTTGAAAAACTTGTTACTTGTTTTCTTTAGATTCACAGCACAGTACTGGGAAAGTCCCCTCAGGTTTATGCATCAGTAACCTATTTGCAGAATTAATACAGCTGTGATAGCTGACCTTCTAGGCAAACTGGCTCTTCTGCTGGTGTTCTGAATGCTGATCCCAGAACTGTTTCTTTCTTTTCTCTCCTGTTTGACTGCCTAAATAGAGACATCTAAAGAAGACGCCAAAGACTGCCTTTTTATGTTCTAGGCTACTGGCATACTGTTTAACATGTTATATTAGCAGAAGTTAGAAAAAATATAATGTGTTTTCCTAACAACCTTAATAATGGGATTGTTAGGTTTTCCACCCTGCTGTGGATACAAGCATTTTAAAGATCTTTTTCACTCTCTTCAATAGACTGTCTTTGTATGTCCTTCTGTAAGCTGCCAGACTGCTAAATGTTTGTGACTGTGGTTGCTATGCTTTCTGTTTTTAAGAAACAGGTTCAAGTTCTCTTTCTTTTTTTTTTAAACTTCCCATTGCAAAGACTCATAGAAATTTCTTGGCAACATCTAAATCACAGAATTTAGGAATAAGTTGGTTCCACAGAAACTCAATCGTCTTGCAAGCCAGAATAGTCTTTACAAAGACATAAGTCATGGAACAAAACCAAAAGAAAACAAGAACCACCAAAAGGAATGCAAAATGTATTAACTGAGGCAAAAGCAGCTTTGCATTAGTAAGTTACATAAAGTTTAAGGCAGAAAACAAATGGTATTTCCCAATGACTATTTGGGAAAAGTAAGGCTACAGGAGACTCAACTGTTGTGCTGGATTTCAGCTTTTTACTCCTCTTTCTTTCACAATGCACCAAGAGTTACCAAAGACTAATTTTGCAGAAAAGTCAAAAACATGCTATTTTTCCTTTTTGCCCATTAACCATTCCAGCTCAAGATCAAGAACTCTCTAGAGACTGCAAAGAGGAGGCACTGTAAAGCAGAACACAGTAATTACAATTGTAGGGTTCAAGCCTTATTTTTTCAGCATAACATTCATTATATGCTTGATTTTCCCAGTCTGTACCATTTGAAGCTTTAGTTTCAAGGTCATACAATACAATACAAAACCAAATTATAGGAAAATAATCTAAATCTAAAAATGAATGTTCTAAGAAACATCTCAACTCAAGTGTATCTGAAAGCACTGTACCTAAAAATTAAGCTACCTTTATTTAGGGGAAGAGTTGTATGTGAAAAAATAATATGGATTTGATCACAAAAAGAGTTGAAGAAAAAACTTCAAATTAAAGAGAAAAGTTAAAATGTACTCAACACAGAATTCATGTCTGGAAGGTCACTGGTCTGAAGACAAAATAACAAAAACTTGCTAAAAAAATCAATTATCAATATATGTAGCCCTGAATATGGGCAAATATTTGAATAATATCTTTCCACATATGTTTGAAAACATATAAAACCAACTGTATGCTCTGATTAAATACAGAACATCAGTTTTGCATATCCTGTAGTGAAATGTGGAGGGTTATTCCACCCCACACTAGCTTGCTTCAGCCTCTCCCAGCAGTACATTAATAGCTGCCAACTTTGGGTTCTTAACCTTACTACTTCTCCAGAATAATAAATACCCAACCGGCTTTTTGTTCTCCCCCTCTCTGACCTGAGTAGGTTACACTTGCATGTATCTGAATAGCTAGCTCTTGGCTGTGGGTGTTTCTGGCTGCTTTCTGTTTTGGACTCATCTGCTCCATTTCCTGATTTCCTGGTTTGAAAGAACCTTCTGTTCTGATGAGTGGAAAATAGCCCTCTAATCCTGGGCCGAAATGCCATGGCTATTGTACGAATTTACAGCCAGTCTCCGTGTGGATCACATCCTTCCCTTTCCTCTCAGTTATCTGCCAATCTGTTCAGTGAGGTTAGCTACTTCTTATCAAACTATAGATACTTTGCTTCTCCCATCCTGGGAACTGCCACAGTACCTATAGTTAGGTTAGCAGATTGCTGATTTAGATTTGTGATATTAATATAGCAAGAGCTTATGCAGCTGTTGGCTAAATTTGGCCTTATTGTGATAGACAATTAAAAAAAAAAAACCCACCCATTAACTATGCTGCTAACTTTCCTTCCACTTGTGGAGTGACCGACATCCAGGAAAATTCTTCCTTACTACCATCTGCAATTTCTTATGAAACCCCATAACCCTTTTTCTGTATCCTTTTTTGCTTTTCAATAATGCAGTTTCCGTAACATTTTACATCTGTTTTGAAATTCAGACACCACTGAGAGCAGCTCAGATTTCTGTAGTACTTTTGCTTACAATGCTATTACTGTAATTCCAGTGCAAGGAACATGGATGCTCTCAAGCTGCCATGTTTTTCAGAGGCAGCTTTTCCCTCGCTATTTTTTAATGACAGAGGTACATCTCAAGGCTGCTGGGCAGTGTATTCCTTTGCATTCCGTTCCACACTCACATCTCTTTCCTAAACAACCTGTATTTCCTGAAATAACAGAAAAAAACCTGCAAACCCAAGCAGTATTTGTGCAGTCAAATAGGAGGAAAAGCAGTGCTCTTCCATGTCGAATGCTGATGTGTGTACTGCACAATGAATATGGCCAAAAACAACTTAAAAATTTTCAAGAAAAGGCTTAATTTAACTCATAGGATATTTCTAAGGCATCTTAGAATGCCTTTCAGTAGAGCCTACCTACAGGCTATCTTTATACTAATAAATTTTATTGAGGTTAAAGCTGCCTTCCAAAATAAACTCGCCAAACTGAACCATATTAATTATCAACATTATAATGACAAGAAAAAGGGATACAGTACTTTGTTTTCAAGATGTGGCATCTCGTTATAGTGAGAAAACAAGGCAGAGTATGCATACTTCAGTATGGTGTTTAAAGGGTCTGATTCTGACGGAAGACCTCCAAGCCCAAGACTTAGGTGTCATCTCAGTGCTAGGAATGTCAGATCATAAAATCTTCTTTTGCCTCTGTACTGAGTAAGAGGTCTTCAGCCTCAAGAAAAATCAATGCTTTTGAAAGATAATTAGTAACTAACATAATACTACAACAAAATTAATCAAATAATATTTAGAGAATCACAGAATATCAGGAGCTGGAAGAGACCTTGAGAGACCACTCAGTCCAAACCCCCCTGCCCGAGCAGGATCATCTAGAGTAGATCACATAGGAACATGTCCAGATTGGTCTTGAATGTCTCCAAAGAAGGAGACTCCACAACCTCTCTGGGCAGCCTGTCCCAGTAATCCGTTCAAGAAGCTTACCATATAAAACGAACTACCTAGTACCTTTACACAAGCCATTACTGATCACCGCACTATAACACATATGCAATCTTTTGGAAGTGTGCTTATCTGAAAATATGACAGGTTTCCTGAAATATTTTTGCTTCTGCAATTGCATCTGTCACAATATAACATACCTCTCTGTTTATTTGGAAAATAGTTGTGCAAAGGACTGATTCTCAGTAAAGGTTAGACAGTGCAATTAAGCATTTCTCACTTCCACACGTCATTGCATACATCAATTGAATGTCTCAGCAATTGTTCTGACATTTGTTTTCACCTTTAAACAAAAGGTTTGGGGTTTTTTTTTTTATTTGTTTAAAATAAATATTTCAACGTCAAGCTACCTTTTGTATCAGGTGTGTTTTGAAATGTTTTGAAATGTCACTTTAGAAAAGTGGGGGTGGGGGGGAAGGCTTTTCATCAGGCAAAAGCATCATCAAAAATTATTTTCTGACTATTTTTGTGGAAATATTTTATTGGGACGACACATGACAACGTGAACTGAATTGTGGATAAATAAAAAATCATAAATACCTGATATACCTAAAACCTAAAGAAAGAATTTAGGTAGTCACATCTATACTACTAACTACTGTTTGTGTTCATCTTGGTACAACTTCATCCCCAAACCCAATACAAGACTACAAATAGTTGTGGCATGCATTATCTTCGGAAAAATTGCCAAAATTACTTTCTAGATACTGCTCTCTGCAGCGGGGCTTTAGTGCCACTGAAGCCACTATTTTCTGGTTAGACTGTGAGAAAGCCTGCTATGCAAAGACTGATGCAAAATTGAGCTGTTGATAATATCTAGTAAAAAATTTAATTCATTAATAGATAACAGATAAGAAGCTAAAATGGTGGTAAGGACTTCATGATTATTGTAGTTCACAAAGAAGAAAAGACTTCTGCCTTTCTGCAGAAAATTAATTCAGAATAGTCTCATTCTGACTAAAAAGAACATTTGAAGGCAATGTTTAGCAAGCAGAAAAAAACACTGGAAAAAAATATCTTTATAAGTGTTAGTTTTTATATGCACTAGTAAATACAATACCAGGGCACAAGACTGTATCCCACTGTGTGTTCCCATGTGATGTCACCAGGAAAGAGAAAGGCACACCCTAACTGGATGGACTAGTGTCAGACCCAAGGCATAATCCAGTCTTTTCTTTGGAACCATTTGTTTTTCAAAGAGCTGGTTCTTGAAGATGAAAGAGGATGCACACTTCTTTCAGGAACTGTACTGTTAATGATTTGTTCTTGCATAACCTGACCTGTTCAGGCTATTTTCATTTCACAGAAGCATAGAATCATAGAATCTCCTGAGTTGGAAGGGACCTATAACGATCATCAGGTCCAACTCCTGGCTCCCCACAGAGCCAGCCAAGTCAGAGCATGGGACTGAGCACATCATCCAGATGCTTCTTGAGCTCAGCAAACTCAGTGCTGTGACCACTTCCCTGGGAAACCTGTGTCCGACCCCCCTCTCAGTAAAGAATCTCTTCCTAATGCCCAATCTAAACCTCCCCGGCTCAGTTTCATGTTGTTCCTGCGGGTTCTACCACTGGTTGCCAGAGATGAAATCAGCATCTGCCCCTCCACTCCCCCTTGTCAGGCAGCCAGGCCTGGCGAATGCTGACGAATGAGGGAAACGGCTGCTTTACAAAATATCAATATGCATACACACAGCCCCTCTCATGGCATTTTCCAAGAGCTCCAGCTTAAAAAGAAAAGGATAATTTTCAAAACATGATCTCTGATTTTTTATGGCAGTTTGGTTTTCAGAACCTTTCAGACCTGTTTGCTGTACACACAAGTAACAGATTTAGTTCTCAAGAAAAAAAAGAGAGGATAGTGTTCATAGAGTATATGTGGATGTTCACTATTCACAAGCATCCTTACAAGACCATGACCCAAAATTCAAGTACTGTTTTGAAAATGTGGTGCTCTAACTAGAATCCTCCAGATCTATATAAGAAAAGCTAATGACTGAAAGGATTCACACAAAGATGCTATATATTTAAAAAAAATAATTCTCAGGGAAAAATAAAATAAAGGGCTGAGTTAATCAGATTAAAGTTGTTGCCTAATTGAACTATAAGAAAATTGATTGAAAAACTGTTCCCTTTCTTTACAGTGAATTATTTCATTTCTGATTCAGACTTTAAGCCTTCTTTCAAACAGTGAAAGAATATATCAAAACAAATCAGTACATATTAAGATGACAATGGTTCTACATTGAAAATGTAGACACTGGAACAGATTGCCCAGAGATGTTGAGGATGCCCCCTCCCTGGAAGTGTTCAAGGGCAGGTTGGATGGGGCTTCAGGAAACTTGGTTTAGAGAAGGGTGTCCCTGCCCATGGTAGGGGAGTTAGAGCTAGATAATCTTTGAGGTCCCTTCCAACATAACCCATTCAAAAAAAATTCAATTAAAAAAAAAGTATTAAAATGTCTTCTTTTCAGCTGACCTTAGAGAAAGCAAAAGCTATAACTAGTTATGTGCTGAAGGCTGTTTTTCACATTCTTCCATCTTTGACATCTCAGACCAATCCTTTAGCTGAGTATGGCAATATGCTTTCCAAAGACGAGCTTGGAAGCTGAAACTTTTAGCCACTACAGATGCTAATAATAATCGACTTAACAGATACAGTGGTTTCATGGCATGATTTTTGCTGTAAGTCAAGCTACTTCTAAATTTGTCTCCCAGGAGCGACAAACTTGACTTTTATGTTTTCCAGTAAATTCCTCTAAGCTTAAAAGAAAAGAGACGATGGCATACTGATTAATGTGATTTATTAAAATTAGAGTATCGGTTCATAACCTATTCTTAGCTTAAGTTTGTCATTTACTTCATACCTCAATAAGAGATTGCAAAACATTATATTTTGCAACTGCTTAACTGTCACATGAATATCATAGGTTACTAAAACTAAACCGGGACCAATTCACAAACCATCTTAATGAACCAAGCCTCTGTCTTTTCCCTGACAAAAAAACGTTCAAAACCAACCATGAACATGCTCATCTATCTACATCAATTAAAATTGGCAAGAATGAAATCCCATGACACAGATGCAAGATCAGTTTTTCTAAAAACAATTGTCAGATATCCTAATAACTTTGTTTGCATGTTCACAGATTAGACAAGATATTTTGGCTTTTACCCACATAAGTTATATCACTGAATGTTCCATTTCCTTCATAGCTCTTTTCACCCTGCACAGGTATCACCTTAGTATTTTCAGCTCTGAAGATACCTAAACTGTACACAAAAATGAAAAAACCCCAAGAGTTTTACAGGCTACAAATCTTATAATGCATAAGGAGCGGTCTCAGTTGATACTACCATTAGCTTGGGGGGTTGGGGCTTTTATTTGTTTGGGTTTTGCTGGGGTTTTTTTTTGGTTTTTTTTTTTAGACTAGATACATATCTAGAGCATCAAATACCCGAAATTTTGAAAAAAAACACTGCCTTTCTGAGAATATTAGAACACTAAGATATTTATGTAGTTTCATTAGCAATTTGGTTTTTAAAAATCCGTTTTGATCATTTTCCAGTGTATTAAAACTATACAAAAACCTTTTAATGAAAATCTATGGAGAGCATCAATCTAACCTAAACATATTGAAACAATTGTGGGAAAAGTCAAAGAAGGGCTGTATTGGTAGTCTGACGGATATGATGATTGGCTCAATAAAGATATACAGATTTTTGTAGTTCTACAAACTTTGTTAAAATGTTTAAAGTACATAAATAATGATTATCATCTGAAAAGTATCATTATTCCTTTCAAGTTGTCCAGTCAAATATTCAAAACCACGTACCATGTAGATGCTGAAGTACCATCTCAGTCCTCAGCAGCTATTAAGCATATCAAAGTGCCTGAAATCAGTCTTGGAAAGAGAACAGCTTTTTGAAGAGAACAGTTGATTGGTTTGGTTTTGTTGGGTTTGTTTGTTTTTCTTGTAACACTGTATTCATTTTATAGCACATTGTATGTTAAGAAACTAGATGTTAGTGTTGTTGTCTTAGAACCTGTCTACATTAAAAGAGAATAGTAGAGTGCAATTTACTAAATAAATATTCTCTTACAATGTTACCTCCCTGAAGTCTGAAATTAGAATATAGCACTTTCTGAAAGAAATGTAAGTAGTGCTTCATTTTCTCTGTGGGGTTTTTTTGGAGGGCTGTTTTGTTTTACCCGGGGGAGGGAGGGGTTGGGTGGGCAGGGTGACAAATGCACTTCAAATTCTTAATTTTCAGTTATCTTTTAAACTCAGGATTACATGTGCGTGTGTGCATATCTGATTTTAAATTATAAGATTGAAGCAACCACCAGTACTATATTCCTTCCAAAACATTAATCAGAAAAAAACCTCCAAACCAATCCATTTACGTTCACTATAATAATTCAGGGAAAACAAAAAAAGGAGTCACTAGAACAAATCACCTGTAGCAGCAATCACAATTATAGTTAATCTTTCTGTTTTCTGCTGAACAAATGAAAACAGCAGATTTCAACTGCTAGATTAGATCCAGATAAAGGTATGATAGCGCAGCACCACTAATTCTTAAGTGTACACCAACACACAAGTAATTTTAGTTCCGTAAGTCACCTCCCATCTTGGAAGATTTTGTTGGTTTCTATAATTGATATATTAGAATAAGGGATTCCCCTGAATGCATTCCTGAATTCTTCAAGGACAGAATATATGCTTGTCTACAAGTTTTCAAAGAATGTAGAAATAAAACCAATAAAAACTTTATCATAATGGCTAAATCTACATATAAAAGAATCAACTCCTGATAGAGAAGCAAGCTATAAAGTCTGGGCAAATCTGATAGCTCAGATTGTGTCCATACATGGACAAGAACATCCTTTTAACACACAAATTTGGTATGAACTCAAAATGCAAAGTCTACAGCTAGCACCATTCAGTGCTATTTTTATGGTAATTAATGGTTTGTTGATCACCTCAGTGACTTTTATGTGTCCCCCTAAAATCAAATAATGTCTCAAGTGAAAAAGCACAGGATGGACCAGCTAACTCCTGGGGTTCTCTCAGAAACTATGAGTAGTAAATCAGTACCTCTTGCAAGCAAAGTTTGTAAGGACCTGGAAGTTCATATCTGATGTTCATACTGGGCAATTTTACCAAAAAATTTTTTACTCTAATGATACATTGCAGTAATATTTACTCACATAACTTCCTGTTGTTACCTGTTAGTGTAACACGTCACTAAATTAAATTACCTACAAAGATAAATATTTCCAATAAGGGAAAGAGAATCTTGACTAAAACAAGGGAGAATATAGGCAGCAACAACTAAACACAAATGAACATTGCACTCAAACAAGGTTTGCAGCCTTATAATGTCCAGTACAATGAGATTCTGAGAATTTGAGAATGTTCTGCTCTGATTTTGGAGGAATAAAACCCAACTACATCTCCCTGTAAGGTTCTGGCTACTTATTTTTTCCTGTATCTTGCATATTTCCGTTTTAAACCTGATGTTGCTGAGTTGTGCTGAATATTTAATTTATGCTAACCTGTCAATTTATTTTTTTTAATACCCATCTACAGAAGTATGAATATTTATGAACACAGCAGTGGCTAACCTGGACCTCGTATCATCTGAAAAATATATGCACACTGGGCATGAGATGAGAAGGGAGGAAGATTTGAATTGTTTTTTCCATCTTTTAAACACAAAATAAGCATTATCCATGAGAACTGTCTGAATTCAAAGGACCAGGGTGTTCCTTATGCTAATTATTTTAAACATCCCCTCTATCATAGAATCATTGAATTGTTTGATTTGGAATGGACCTCAAATATCACCTAGTACAAAGCGCCATGCTATAGGCAGGAAACCCTCCACTAGACCAGTCTAGAGGCTCAGGAAATCTCAGTAATCTCCAAGCTCTGGCCTCGACACGGGCATGTAAAAATAAAGAATGGGGGAAAAAATAACATGGGAACAAGAAGGCGCATGGTGATTGATCAATGGGGTAGCTTAAGTCCACACCTTAAGTCTACATCAAGGGACCAAAACATCTGCATGAGCACCTTTAGTTTCTTCCTCTCAGGTATTTCTTGAAAGTAGAAAGGAGTATTATATAACCAACAAGTCAATACGCATCACTTCCAGCCTCCACTGCAGGATACGTAGATCAGAAGTTTATCAACACTGAGGGCTATTCAGTATGGAATGGGTGTCCTTCTTGCTGGTATTTCAAAGGGTAAGTGTTCAGAAGATCTTAGGCCCTGGAGAAGAATTCAGTCTCCTTTGATTTGCTCCAGCATGAGCCTATACAAAGCATATATAAGTCCTTGAAAAAATACTGTTAACTTTTTCTGAAGGTCAAATTCTTTAAGGAAGTGTTCTCCAAAAACCTTCTGTGTTCATTTCCTTTGGATCATTGTAAACTGCACTTTTTAAAGTCAATATCAGTACCCTGAATGCTTGCAAATCTTACAATGTAGGAAGAAACAGTCTAGAAAGAAATTATGTAATCCAGGTCACAGTGGAATCACTGAGTCTGTAAACTTTCAGAGTTCCCTCCTCCTCGAACATTCCCCTTGCCGGAAACAAACATCCTACATCTTTTGCACTCACCTATTTCCTTCTCTGCTTTAAACAAGTCTATTTCACATAAGTGTAATGAATAATGTATATAAAATACCGTTATGTGATATTGATTTACTAAGTTTGTGATAAACACAAGCTCACTATGATCCACTGAGTAGGATATGTGGGAAATGATACAGAACTTCTTTCAATGAGCAAAAAACCATAACACAACTCTAAATGATTCACAGGAATGACTTGTGGCAAATCTATTAAGTCCTGCAGCACAACTCTCCAAGAACAGCATGTTTCCCTGCAGAATAGCTTTTGCTTCTTTATGCAATCTACTCTGAAGTATCTCAGTGAAGACTGAGACAGGGCTTTTACCAATACCTTTGGGAAAGAGCTCCACTACATAATCTATTCTCACTGTCAATCATTTTTTCCTAATACTCAGCCAATCTGAATTTTCACTTTAGTAATCCCATCACATTACCTCCCTTGTGCTTCTGTGCTTGAGCATTTACATTCTTCAAATATTTATGGTTATTGTTAAGGAAAAAACCAGACATTTTCCCTCAGCATATCAGTTTGTACACCTGAATGCTGTCGGTTGTCGGTCTCCCTTGCAGTGCTGTATTTCTTTACACATTCCAAGCAACTGTCAGAGAAACTATTATTTGTTGTTGCTGGATGAAA
Source organism: Heliornis fulica (assembly GCA_013399135.1). Lineage (NCBI taxonomy): Eukaryota > Metazoa > Chordata > Aves > Gruiformes > Heliornithidae > Heliornis > Heliornis fulica. The sequence goes on along the minus strand of VXBZ01001816.1, from coordinate 150,806 downwards.
TAGTCAATACAGAAACCACCTTTTTCCCTCACTTTCCTGTTCTCCCTCTTTTTTTTTTTTTTAATTTATTTTAATCAGATGTTACATGATAAAAAAAAAAGGGTTACAGAACTGAGTTTTCCAGTTAAGGAAAGCAAACAAGTTAAATATTTTACAGAGAAAAAAAAACCCACATATATAACTTTGGATATCCTAACCACAAATTATTTTAAAAAAAACCCTACTTTATTAACAAAACTACTTGGAGGTCAGGCATACTTTGGTGATCTTTCCATCTTGATTTCAATTGCTTCAGAACAGATGACTTAAAAAGGAAAAAAATCTTTCTTTTCTTCCGTCTCCTTCCTTCATTATTGCCTCAACTTCATTAGAGGGAAAACTCTGAAACCCATATCCTGCACCTTTCACTCTACAGAGATCATTACCTGTCATCATATTGTTACTTCACAACACCAATTTGAATTCCTTTAAAATAAGCAATGTTTTCTCCTTTCCTAGACTATCTCAAATTTCCTTTACACATAGTTATAGGGTAGCCCAGGTCGGAAGGGACTTCAGAAGATTGTCTGGTCTAACCTTTCATGGGTTTCCAATGCCTTGTCAAATGACATTTGAAAACCTCCAGGAATGGTGACTTCATCAAGTCCCTTTAAGTACTGGACTCCTGGGAGTAGTAGTCCAGGTGCAGCCTGACAAGTGCCAAGTAGACCAGGATGATCACCATTTCTGCTAGCAATATCCTTGAGGATCCAGCTTGCCTTTACTACTGCAGCAGCACACTGCTGTCTCATGTTCCTCATATCCCTTTCAGCAAGGCTGCTCCCCAGACTCACAGCAGCTAGCCTGTTCTGGGCTCTTTGGCTATGTTGTCCCAGGCACAGGACTTTACACTTGTCTTAAACTTCTTGCTGTTTTTGCTAGCCCACTCTTGCAGCCTGTCCTGGTCTCTCTCTAAAATGGCTTTCCAAATCAGCACCACCTATTTCGGTGTTATCAGCAAACTCTGAGTGTGTTTTCAAAACCACAATCTACATTATTTATGGAGATGTTCAAGAGTGTGGGGTCCATTATTGATCTCTGAGGACCCCACTTCAGACAGGCTGCCAGCCTGTGTAAAAAAACATTGATTATGACCCTCTGAGTGCAAACTGTTAGCCAATTACCTACCCACTTCACAGATCAGACATCCAATATGTCTTGCAAGTTTCTGTAGGAGAAGGTTGTGGGAAACAGTGTCTAATGTTTTGCTGAAGTCCAGGTAAACAATATCCACTGGTTTGTTGCAGAAAGTGATCAAGTTAGTCTGTTCCTAGGTCTTGCTTAATTTTATTTCTCATCTGCTCTCTGTACACTCCTATCCATCTTATATAGATTACTATTTCTTGAACTTCTCAAGCATTTGGTAATCATCCCTGTAAAAGCTGTTGAAGACTCACATTTGTGTGCCTCCTCCATTCATCACTGTTGTGTTTGGTGTCACGCTTCACATATTCGTACCCACAGACCATTGGAGACTGAACAATTCTTGACCAGTGATCTAACTTTCAGTTTGATCTTCCCCATTAAAGCTGACTTTTCCCACAATGTTCTTCAGGATGGTTGAGTTATTCCAAAGTGTTCACATATTTCTAACCAAACTCTCCTTTTTAAAAGCTGCAGAAAAACATACTGTTCTCTTGATCATTCTAGTAATGTACACTGATGGTCTTGCTGGTTTTTAACACTGCTTCTTCACTGTTCTTTAACCACTGTAGTTATTTTCTGTTCATCTTAAAACTTATGGCTTTACATTCATCAGTAAAATGCATTCCTTGCTAACATGAGCCCACTTTTTGATCACTAGTGATCTAATTTTTCTTATTTTCATTCAACTTCCTTTCATGTTGGTACAAAATGGTCTTGGGACGTCTCTTTCAGGATCCTCTGATATCCATTTAGTGAATCTGACTTCTCTGTAATTTATAAATTTCCTTGCTAATTTTCTGAAGGTGCTACTCAACAGAGATGCAGGTAGTTAAAAATCTCCCATGACAATCCTTTGATACGCAGTATCTTCAGAAGTGAGAATTTCACTTGCCTGATGTTAGTCTGCTTTGTTTGTATTTCTTCACTAGGAAATTATTCAGTAGCTTCCTAGCACTGTAAGTACCAACCCATTTAGTTGTTCCATTTCTATTTGTCCTATATAAATTAGGTTACACTAATCTATACTGATGCCCATTTAAAAAATTACCTGATTAAGTTCATCCAAACCCACCATTGGTGTCCACATATACTTTCAAAGGAAACTTGCTTGCTCTTTCTGGGCATTTTCTGTATCCATAGCAAAGGTTCTTCATGGATCTTAACACTTTTTTTCAGAATATCTCCATCTTCTCATTTTTACTGTGACATGAATGTATACATCAAGTTACCTGAATTAAGTAACATTCCATTACTGTATTTCTTGTCCGCTTTAAACACCACTTAACAAGCAACACAGGATTTGAATTCAGGAAGTGAGTAACATATACTTATTTTCACATTCATAGTACTAATTTATATTAATTTAGTTACTCTGATTATCTTGAAATATTTCAGTGCTGGAGAAACTTAATAAACTGAGCTCAGCGTCCG
>VXBZ01001816.1:127659-147790 GCA_013399135.1 Heliornis fulica | reverse complement strand
TCCCCTCAGCCTCCTCTTCCCCAGACTAAACAATTCCAGTTGCCTCAGCTTCTCCTCATAAGATTTGCCCTTGAGACCCTTCCCCAGCCCATTTGCCCTTTTCCGAACATGTTCCAGGACCTCGATGCCCTTCTTGTAGTGAGGGACCCAGAACTGAACGCAGCACTCAAGGTGTGGCCTCATCAGTGCCGAATACAGGGGCACAATCACCTCCCTAGACCTGCTGACCATCCCATTTCTGACACAAGCCAGGATGCCATTGACCTTCTCATCCACGTGGGCACACTGCTGGCTCATATTCAGTCTGCAGTCCACCAACACCCCCAGGTCTTCTCTGCCTGACAGCTGTCCAGCCATTCTTCCCCAAGCCTGTAGCACTGCACTGGGTTTTTATGTCCCAGGTGCAGGACTCTGCACCTGGCTTTGTTGAACCATTGGTCTCAGCCCATCTGTCCAGCCTGTTCAGGTCCCTTTGAAGTGCCTTCCTACCCTCAAGAAGATCAACACTTCCTCCCAGGTTAGTGTCATCCACCAACTTACTGAGGGAACATTTAAATCCTTCATCCAGGTCATTGATAAAGATGTTGAACAGGACTGGACCCTGGACTGTGCCCTGGGAGACACCACTTGTGTCCATCTGGATTTCGCTCCATTGATCCCCACTCATTGGGCTTGGCCAACCATCCAGTTTTTAACCCAGCAGAGGGTGCATCTCTCCGGGCCAGCCACAGCCAGTTTCTCTAGCAGAATGTTGTGTCAAAGGCTTTACTTTTGAATCCAAATGGACTACTATTTAGACTACTGAAGTCCAAATAGACTACATCTACAGCCTTTCCCTCGTTCACTAAGTAAGTCACCTTGTCATAGAAGGTGATCATTTTAGTTTGACAGGATCTGCCTCTGTAAATCCATGTTGACTGAGCCTGATTGCCCAGCTGTCACGCATGTGCTGCATGATAGCACCAAAGATGACCAACCCTCTCCATGATCTTCCCTGGCACTGATGGCACAATGACAGGCCTGTAGTTCCCTGGATCCTCCCTCCAACCCTTCTTGTGAATGGGCGTAACATCTGCCAGCCTCCAGTCAAGTGGAACTTGCTAGACTGATTCCCCTCTGCCGTCTTGTACTTCCAGGGGACATCTCATAAGTTGAAGTCTCCCACAAGGACAAGAGCTAGCTATCATATGACTTCTCCCAGTTGTTTATGGAACAGCTCATCAGCCTCCTCTTCCTGGCTGGGTGGTCTATAGCAGACTCCCACCAAGCTATCTGCCTGATTCTGTGCTCCTCTGATTTTACCCTTAGACACCTGAATCTGTCATAACTATAATCAAGCTCCAGACTGTCAAAACACTAACATAGAGGGCTACCCCACCTCCTCTCTCCTTCCCTGCTTGTCCCACCTGAAGAGCTTATAACCAGCCATAGCAGCACTCCACTTGTGTGAACTGTCCCATCAAGTTTCTGTGATGGCAATTACATGGAGGTCTCCTTGTCTTACAAGGACTTCTAGTTCCTCTTGTTTATTGCCCATGCTGCATACATAGGTGTAGATGCACTTCAGCTGGGCTACTGATCTCACTACCCTCCTAAGGGGAAGAGTCTTGCTTCCCAAATGACAGCTTGCTAAATTGCTAAAACTGATCACCCATCAGTGATCAGTTTCTTTCAACTTGAGTTTTTTTTTTGAGGTATCAATCTGCAAGATTTTCCACAGTCAGTCTTATTAAGGTCAGTGGGAATTAGTGGCAAGTACATCAGACTATGAATAAGGATTAGAGAGATCTGTATATTAATTGAGATAGGAGATGCTGGAAAAAAACATCGAGATGTAACAGCATAATTTTATACATGCATATTTCAAAGCTAGTAGTTAAAATATTGCCTTGTATATACATATTCCACACTTTTTTAAAAAATATATATTAGTTTTATCGTATCACTCCTCAGGAAACAGATGCATTCTGCATAGAAATTGGAGCCTTCTAAATTAAAAGAAGTCTGGACAGTCCATGTACCTCAGAAAAATATCCTGATGGTGCCCGTTATTATTATCAGCTAAACATTAACTTTTGGCAATGTAATCTGCATATAGGAGGAATATAAAAAAAAAAAAAACCCTAGGAAGACTGATGGATGAAAACAGAGAAGGTACAGAGAAGATCAGCAAGACTGACTTATAGACTGGAAAACATACTACCCAAGAAAAAAACAAGGATCCAGACATTTGATTAAACAATGAGGTGGGAAAATGCCACAATTCAAAATTATCTACATGGGGTATGTAACAAAGGGCCCAAACACAAAAGAAAATAAACTGAAAGTAGATTAATCTGTGTGTGAAGATACATACTTATAGCGGGAAGGCCATTTAACTACAAGAAATATTTCCTATGAAATATAGCAGATTCTATACTTTCTCTTTTTTTGAGGGCTGGGTTTTGGGTGATGTTTTGGGGGATTTGTTTTATTTTTTAAACAGTGGAATAGCAAAAACAATACAGTGGCTATTGTATTTGAGAAAAAAATTACTTCAGCTAAACCCAATGACCTATTTTATATAGGAAGCCATATTAGATTATCAGTGTTCCTTAGAAACTCTGACATTTTTGATTAATAGAAGATTACAGAATAGGGACAATCTTAAAGACCACGAGTGTCAAACTTCTGGCTAAATTTAATAGAGATATAAATGGGTCAACACAATGACAGATGTCATCACACTTGCTTCAAGTTAGCTGAATAAATTACTCTTGACTACTCAAACCATTGCACTCTTCTGCCAGTAATAAGATAATATACTGCTTCATAAGATCTGTGGCTTCAGCCACCCAAGAATTTCATAGCATTTTACAACCTGGAATTATCCTCACACTGATACACTGCATGCATCACTAGAGAAGACACCATAGAGAATCAAGTGCTACAAAGCTTCAGGTCAAGGAAACAGGCTGCATCCAACATTCTGCAAAGGCACACAAAGGATTCATGAATGACTTGCAAACCATCTTTACACTTAGATATGGAAATTCCAAGAACAGTGTCCAGATATGTAAATTCCTCATTCCTCATGACCATAATTGGCTCCTTAAACATAAGCACCTGGATTCTGTGCCACACAATAGATAACTGCTTTGAGTACATTGTGATGCAAGAAGTTTTGATTCTGCACTGTTTAGATCAATGGAAGCTTCTCCATTGTTTTTGGTGGTCAGGATCAACCCAAATAATATTCAAATAATGTACTACAGAAATAATATACATCATATAATTGATTCTAATAGAACATACATGACATGAGTCAAGTCAAACTTTTACAGAAAACAACAAATTATTCCTGGGCATATATCCATAGAGCTACTGCCTGTCCTCCAGTAGAGCTCAAAGTTTACCATCTAGCAATCAAATTTTCCTGAAAAGCATTCACTCTTGCTAATACTAAATTCCAGAATTGGGAACAGAAATCAACCACTGTAAGTGTGCAAGCTTTCCAGCTGGAAAAAGGAGAAGCACTCTTTGCAAGCCCAATATCCTTCACTTGAGACTTTCTGAAGTCTTCCAGATTCCTGTAGGTGAGACTTGATTGACAGAATGAAAGTGAGCAACACTGAAAATCACTTGATGTTCATGTATACCCCAGGTTCTGCAAGGCATGCATCCATCCCAACACCAAAAGGACAGACAGCTTCTTTGAGAAAAATTGTGGTTTTGCGCTGTTTTGTTGGCTTTTTTATCATGGGTGACAAGCAAAGTCCTGTACCCTTTTTCACATTTAAATTCAGACAAACACTATCAATTGTGAAAACCTTTCAGTCTACAGTATCACACTCCTCTCAGTAAAAGGACTTAGCAGGGACTAAAATGGGACTACTTTCAAATCTCTAGACATCTCTGAATTTGTGCACTTACTTTATCACTGCATTAGATGCAACTGTGGGATTACAAAAATAATTATACAGTGCAAGAATAAAGCTCTGTTCCTACTGTGTTGAAAAAGAAACCATAATCAATGAAAACACACGATCAGGGAGAGGAATTAAAACAGCAATTAACAAAGATTTGGGAGTACTACTCCCAATAAACCAATATAGTGGAAAGCAAGTAATTGATTTTTAGGGAACATGTACCAAGTCTTGAGATCTGTCTTTTTTTTCATCCATTTGTAACAATATATCACTACCCATTGCACATGAAAAACACATACACATATAAGCAGGTGTTTTACAACCAGAAACAATAATTTCTTACTATCAACTTTGGTACATAGCAGCTTGCAGAACTAGTACCAACAAGTAAACTATAACAAAGCCTCAATTCTTACTGGGCTTACTGTATCTTACAAGATAATCTTTTTGAAGGGGCCAAGAGGTCTATTGTTCATATCCAAAGGGTACCAGATTCAATTCTACATTTTTTGTGAATTTGGACTATTCCAAATGCATTCCTTCTAATTTCTATATCAGTAATACATAGTCCAAACAAAAAATTGTTTGAGATATTTTTAAGTAAATATTAAATTTAAGAATTTAAATAAAACTTTTAAAATAGTAGGCTCATGTTTAAATTTGTGCTATACATATACATAAAATTCTTAAAACCCTGTTTGTTAAAGCTAACACTTTGATGTTACTCTGGTCTATTTTTATGTTTTAGGGACTTTTTTAATAAGCTCTAACAATTTTCTCAGAGCTGGCTCTTAGAATAAACTTTATATATTCATCAGAGAAAACCCTGGAAATGGACAAATCCTTTAGTCCATATCTAGTCTGCTATAAAGCATTAATAATTTCAGATTTCTCAGACTGATAAACTGGTAAGTTAATGAATGTTATGGCCTGATTCTGTGCCACAGCTAAAACAGCAACAGCAACAATTTGCAGCAGCAACGCCTGTAAGTTGCTACTTCGGGGCAAAAATGCAGGGCAGAGAAGTCAGTGTCACAAAGATAAGCCAGCAACGATGAACTACTTTCTGTGACATATTTTTCCTCAAACCCCATCAAATTCTTCCTCTTTCATCCTGCAGGTATTTTACAGAAGAGGATCTCCCCAAAATCTGGAGAGTAGGGAAAATAATTCAACCCAAAAAAAGGGAAGAATAAATATACTTCTTAAATAGTCTCTTATGACTGTCACATAGAAGCATATCTATCTACATTTAAGACCCTTCATCCACTACATAGATTGGATTTACAAGATAATGGTAAATTCTGCAGTTCTTCACCCTCAGCGGTTCACCTTTCCATCCTTAATATGTTTTCTTTAAATTAAAGTTATTATGGCATAGAAAGGGTGTATGTGCCTTGGATTAGATGTTAATTTTCAGAATACAAAACATTTAATGGCATAATCCCCATTACTACTTTATATATCTAGTTTGTAGCATTGGGTGGTATATAACAGCACAGATATTTCTATCTAAAAGACAACAAACATTGTCTAGAAAATCTGAATAAACTGCCTATGTGAATATGACAACCTTTTTAGATAATTAGCTACCATAGCTTTGTGTACATATGTAAGGAAAGCCATATGGTCACCAGATGAAGGTGTTATTGACAAAAGTGTCACCCTTATGCAAAGCTATTGCCATGCTTTGTAAGAACTAGAACTCTTGAACATCTGTTAATCTTTCAGGACATGTTTGCAAATTGACTCTTCACAAAATTTATGATCAATGAATTTTTTTTTTTTTAAAAGCATTATGAGACTCTACCTGCTTTCACTAAAAAATCCCAAACAACTCCATTGATTAGATAAAATTACATCTTTGCCTCTCTTCTAAATAGACATGGGGTGAATTTTTAACTAGACCACTTTTAGAACAAATTATTGTCAAAATATAGAAGTTTGGGGTTTTTTTTAGAGACACTAAAGCATAGTGCGCTAGCTATCCTGACAAGTAAATATCGCTGAAAATGCTGGATACTCCTCATAGTACAATTTCATCTTAAAGGATCTCTATTAACTCTAAAATGATGTAAAATGCACAAATGCCATTATCTCTGAAAATTTTAAATAAAATTATCCCAGAGTGATATCTGGTCTCTACACCAAACTACTTAATCAACAAATGCATAATTAACTTATCCATGTGTTACAATGCACAGACGCCAATACACTGATTTTTACAGTTCAATCCTGTGCCACCTTTCCAACCAATCTGCTCTGTTCACTCTGTTGAATGATGACAATAAACCGAAAACCACACAAAGCATTAAACTCTGTGTCAGGATATATGAACTCCTGTATAAACCAATAAAATATTATGCTACAAGGTTTTTTAAAGGATTAGTATTATCTGCAGAGTTCAACCTAATAAAACACGTTAGTGTTTTCTGATCCTTTGCAATGAATAAGAAAACATTCAATAAGCAGATTTTGCTGTAATCTCTAAGGTTACTTTTAGAAAAAATGCACTTCACAGAACACTGAAAAAAATATTGAAAAGACCATGTTTTTACAATGCAAATTGTCAACTGTTCCTCATTCCCCAGTTATGAATAGATAATAGATCTTCATTCCTTTTGTTATTATTTTAAACGAATTATTTATATTTTTTCTCAGGCATTTTAAAGGATTGTGAAGTAATTATTGGAGGTTAAATGCTTAGAGAAATAAACGATATTTTAATAGTGCTCATGTTCCTCAAATCACAAAGACAGGAATATCAGAGAGAGAGTAATTCTCTTCTAAAAAAAAAAATAAAATAAACTAACAAAGAAAGATTAATGAAATGTCTTAGTTAAGGAATCCTCTGCTTACTGAAGGAAAAAATCCAATGCAATCTCATATCCAGTTTAAAAAAAAAAAGTACTAATGAGCAAACATCCTCACTTTGAGTTTTTTTTAAAAATCTTGTTAATCTCACTTGAAATTACAATTTCAATTTCTCTTTTTGTCTATCCTCAGAACGATGTCCAACAAACTAAGAAAAAAAAAGAGGAAAAACTAAAGAGACACAAGCTGTGTTCCCACTGTGTCCTGAAGGCTCCACACTTGAGATATACAACTGAAAACCCTTTCTTCTGCAAGATTTTCTTTGTAAATAGACCCCCTTACAAAAGATTAGGGTCTTTTATTCCATTCAGAAAACATTAAAAGACCAAACCCTCATCTAATTTACATCCCAAGCCTACAACAATCGAGTATTTGCTAAATTATGATTTTTTTTTGTAAAATTGTATCATTCGTATTTCTGCTGGGTATTAAAACCTACAATGCATACTTCAAGTTGGTTTGATGTAAACAAAAAAATGATTTTATTTGTTCTGCAGAAAAATCACCATATTTCAAGTTAGATATTTTAACTAGCATCTTCATTAAATACTTCAAGAAAACTGTACTTCAGGTAGTTCTAGTTCAAGTATTTTCTTAAATACAATTTTCAGGCACATGATATTAGAAGCAACTGATGTGAATTGGATGTGCAGTGGTTCAACAAAGAAGTGACTATAAGAACTACTGTATGAAGTACGTCTGGTATAATTTCAGTAATATCTCAATGTCACTCTAGATTTAAAACATTCTAAAATCAAAATATTTAAATGGAAAATTTTTCAACAGCATAAGTAAATGAACAGGTAAATACAAATAACCAAGAGATAAAGGCAATACCACACAAAGGAGTAAGAAATCAATAGAGAAATAGAAGACAAAATAGGTTAGTAGGAGGACAGGCATCCTGACGTGTTTTTAGATTACCACAGCTATAGCTAAGTATCAGGAACGTAGTGAAGGAGAAGACACAGATATAATGCAAAAATAAGAAGCAACAGGATATGATCAATTTGTTCCACCAATATTTCCAGCCCAACAACAATCCAGGAGTCCCTTTTACAGGTGGACAGAAGCACAGACAGTAAGATCACCAGTTTTTCTGGATGCCAGTTTTTGAATTTTCAGGTCTTTTGGCTGACATAATCCCAGCATAATGAAAGCAAATCACATCACAGAAAAACAGCTGTAGCTAGGTACTTCGCTACCATCTCCATCTGTAACCTCATAAATCCACACATCATGTGGGTGAAGAGGAGCTTCTCTCATGAAAATATACCCCAGGAAGAAAACAGCTATTATAAAATATTCATAAAGAAAGCACTGATGGATTTTGTCTTATTTTGGAGGTAAGAATATAACACAGCTAGCCTTCCTAAGACACTTAGGAAAAAAAAAAAAAGAAAACAGTATAGAAATCACAGAAAGTAAATTACCAGGGAAGGCTTTTAAATATTTGCTACAGAAATAGCAGAGGCATATATAGGAAACAGTATATGTTCAGAAAAATACATACCTGTACTGTTTTTTCCATTTGAAAATATTAATAGAAATAGGCAATGTTTGGATTAACACTTGGACTAAACTTTTGATATTAACTCTACAGGAATCTGCTATCATTCTAACCATCAGTTGTTCCTGTGACATCTGCAGGAATACAGTATAAGTTAATATTTGTAAAAATGTTTGCTTTAATCTTGGGAAGTCACCACCCCATAAACAAAAAAATCCTCCATTTCAGTGGGTGTGGCATACAAGAGAACTACCCTTCAGATACAAGAATTAAAAATGTTGTAATAGTGATCATTTATGAATACCACAGCTGATCCTCTCTCTTTGGTTCCAGAAAAGGAGTAGAACAAACAACATTCAGAAGTTTATTTTGCCTTTGGCTTCTTTTAGAGCATTATAAATAACAAAATCTGAATGCTTTATCTTAAAAGAACTACACACAAACTACAAGTGTTTCAAACTTTAAATGAACCTACATTACCTACAGTGAACAAAGAAGAATTGAAAAAAAAACCAAAACCACCTTATCAGGAGCCAATATAAAATCTAGCAAATACAGGCCATACAGTTTCAATAGATAAAGCTAGATAAAGTTTTAAGATATTAACTTTTATTGTCACCTATTATATGGTGATGTTCCCATTGATACATGCATAGTCTTTATGAGTGTTCCTTTCTGTTAATTCTGAGCACTGGATATTTCTTGCACTGTTTTATGTTTATTGGGCCCATGTCACTTTGCTTGAATTTAAAGTGAGGTTCCATTTATTATTGGCTTTACAATTCTTTGTCAGACTACTTATGTGGCAGAAATACTGAGGTTTTTCTTGGAATGCTTACACTTCAATAGTAAAAAAAGCAAAAATAACCAGAGGCAAAGGAGGGCATGAATATTAATATTATTGTTCTAGTTCACAGCAGCACAAGCAGAAATAATTCAAGAATAGATGAAGTTAAGGTATAGTTTAACATGACTGAAGCTGTTGATCAATTCACAATCTCAAGTCGGATGAAACTATTTGCAAACCTATCTGGGAATATAAAATTAGCATTAAATATATACATGCAAAGATCTGTACTTTTATTAAAGTAAATTATGATCTTGTTTCAAAAATATTTAAAGTTTAGCTGCTTAATGATTGTAAAAATAAAACTCCAAGGAAAAAAAATCCTTTGTATTTAACGTTCTTTGAGTATTTAGCCTAGCGGCAGAAGTTTTACAAAGCTTGATTTAAATGTTTATTTATATCAGTCAGCTGAGAGGTACTCAACATTCTGCACCTCTGATTTGTAATCGAATAAATATAGAGGTTATATGCAAATCTTAAAGAGCCTAATTATATTTTTAATCTAAGATGGAGATTTGACAAATTCTGACTATATTAGTATATTAGCTGTTCAAACATAGTCCAAAAATCTCGCAACAGGAGGAATGCAAGGCAGAACAACCTTGTAGTAGTGACATGAATAAAAATGATATTGTATGCAAGTAGATATTTGATATTTCTATATTATGTCCAAGAAAATGATGTATACCAGATGAATGACAGATAGTACTTCTCCTTCACTATTACTAAGCAATTTCAAGATTTCCAAACATAGCTTGACACTGCAGGAAGGAGTAAAGCACAATTATAGATTTATGTCAACTGAACATGTAGAGATCATTTTATTTCCATTCAGGTTATTCTTTGTTTTGAATATTGATATTCCATTGAAATATGTGGAATTAGTTTGGTAAATGGGGCCTCCTTGTTAAAAGAGTTATTTCATTGCTTCACTAACAGGCATTCCTGTTGGTAAACCTAGTAAAATCACAAGACCACTAATAATTTTAGCTATCAACAAGCCTTTTGTATGCACAATATTATTTCTTTTTTATTTCATAGACGGAGAAAATCTGGCTAAAAAACCAAATAATAGGCATCTTAAAAGGAGTACTTTCACAGGATGTTAACAAGGCAGTCACCTCAAGTCAGATCCTTTTCTCTAGCCAGGAGAGAAATAACACAGGTGGTTGAGTATTAAAGTTTAATACTTACATGTAAGTCACCAGGCAGAGGACAGAACCAATCCTGAAAGCAAGTTTCTCTGTCCTTATGGTCTTGGCCACCAGTCATGCTTTTTCTGAAACTACTATGTTAGCCTAACAAATCTGAAATCCATTCAGCACTGCAGTTTCATCAGCAGGACAAGACAGACAGGCAATACTCTACAGAGAATAAACTGGTGCTGACTTTACTTACCAAAGAAAGGGGAATATAAATTTTATTCTCTTGAAAAACCAAACCCTACCCCCCACATTGTGAACACAGCACTACAGTCTCTGGCCATGCTTTACAAGAGGTGCCTATCACTAATATGTAAGAAGAGAGCTTTACTGCAAAGCCTATTGGCTCAAAGCTTTGAGAGCGGGGCGGGTGAAGTCATGCTGTTTCTTAATTTCAGTCAAATGTAGACACAGAGTACCCAATGAGCTCTTCAAAGATGTCAGAATTAAGATCTAAGACTCAAATGTGTGTAAGCACTCAGGAAAAACACAACTTAAATGAACTTAGGTCAACTTCCAACACCTCCAGGCACCTCGACAGATAGAAACCATCTGACTTGCAGAGTTCAGGATTGCAGGTTTAGACTTCAGAAGACTGCAGGCTACAACAGGAGGATGGCAACACAGTTGCAGTGTATCAGATGCGCCACCCCTCTTTCTGCTAGCCAAACAAGGAGAGAACTATTGCACACATAACTTTCAAACAAAACAGAGCTAGGGGTGGCTGAGCATTGCTTAAGAGCTGGAGAGACTGAGGTAAGCAAAAAGCCTACAGCAAAGTGCCATCAAGAAAATTTACACATGATAAACATCAATTGCCACAGAACTTTAATGTGCAAAAATCCATACTCCACTACCAACAAAATATTTTGTGGTTTGCATTAAAAGTTTTGATTCAGGCGCTCTTTTCAGTTCTTATTGTTTGAGATATATATACATATATACAGTTTATAAATTTCTATAAGCATTCACTGTATAATACACAGAAAACTGCTATTCATTTGTTCATTTGTGTCACGCCCCGAGTACCCTGGACAAATGGCAAAGACTTTGGGGCTGAAATGTGTCTTTCTTAGGATAACTTAGAACAGGAATTCTATGATATCCTTTAAATTTTGATACATTCAGAGTTATGATGATTAAAAAGGTCTCATAAAGGGTAAAAGCACAATTTCTGGTTTGGATAACGCAAGTAGTGGACTTTAAATAAATAAAAATTATTAGTAAACAGGAATAGCTTTGAAGGAAAAAGATAATTTCATAAAGGGTTTGGGGGAAATCAAGAAAAAATAACTGTAATCATAAGAAAAAGCTTTGAATGCCAAAGCATAGAACTGAATTTATAAAACTTAAAACTATAAAACTAATGGAACAAGTAAAGACGTTTGCACATAGTTCTTTGTCTACAAGCAGGGAATTTACAGAACACTATAGCATTTAAGGCCATAGCCGTAAATACCATCAATGAATTCAAGAAGCAGCAGGCCATTTTCATAGTGCAGGGAGTGGAGAAGGATTATAGATAACCTAGCTGAGTAGGTCACTCAGGTTAACATAAATTTAAGAAGTACAGCCTTTGAGCTATGTATTAAATCTTACAATACAACAAGCTCTTACGTGCTCTTCGTTAATAAAGTTGTCATATTGTAATATATCTTGGCCTGCTTACAAAGGTATTTCTTTTTTCCATCAGTATAGATTGCTTTTCCCTATGCAGTATTTTAAATAGGTGCTTTAAAATATTAACCTTAAGTTGATTTAACTACATTAAACCTTTAGTAGGTAGCTTTTTTTTATCCTATTATTGTTAAAAATTGAAGTGGATCCATGTCCTATTTATTTTTCCATATGAATGCAGAGACTTTGAACATGGGAACGCGACTGATTTTTCAGTGCAGTATTGCACTGTACAAGAGCACAGAAATCTGGATCTGGAGCTTCTGATCTTCCTGAGCCTCCTCAGAATGCCCAATAGGTGCACAGTTGTATACAGGGATGACTTGACTTAGAATCATCTGTGCCTAAAAGACTATCAGAAAGCAGAGATCAAAGATACACAGCTACTTTGATAAAAGAAGGGCCGACATATGCCTTTAACAGCTCACAGAACTAGTCATAACAACTGTAAAAGGGAATATGTTCTCCACTAGGTCTCATTTCTTTCCTACGCTTCCCTGGGTGTTGTCCTTTTTTCAGATAATGTTTGTACAACCAAGAAAACTTATTTTAAAAACATCCCCCACAGTTGTTATTTGCTTTTACATATATACATGAATAAAAAAAGTTATAAATTGCTATGTAATTACTCATGAAATACAGAACATTCTTTAGCAGGATAGCATTTCAAAACATGTTACCACGCTATGCATACAAATTGCAGACAAGGCATAAAACCAAAACATGACCTTTTCAAAAAGGAGAGATGGATGAATTGAGAAATACATCCTTCTCACTTCCACATTCACTTCACATAGCTTTTTCCAGATGACATACAAATATTTTTCAACTCCAAAATACAGAGTTTTGTGCCTGTCTTCTTGCTACAATTGCATGTTTTTTTCTTTAAAATTTGTGCTGCTGACAACTGTCTACAAATTATGTTGATATTATGGGAACAAAATCCCCTTGACCTTCAGTAATGAAGTCACTAGTTGAACAAGTATATTTACAAAGACCTCTCCCATCACAGTCTTGTTGAAATTCAGCATCTTATCTTTCTTTTTCCCCTTGAACATTGAAATAATTCCTTACACAATACATAGTCTTCTCTGTTTCTCTTAGCAACACAAGACCTATTAATTTACTGTCCCTCAGTTCTGCTCTCCTGAGTCACTCAGGAAAGGACTCTCAGCCCACAGATGTCTAGGCAAGCATTTGCCAGCTATTTTCCAAGATTCAGCTCGCAATAAATACTGAATACTGTGATTTAAGTATCACATATTTCCAGAGATTACATATTTTTCACATGCAAAATAAATATCAAGAATGAAAACATAACGGACAAAGTGAGAAATAAAACCAGTGAACTAAAGATTGAATATAAAAAAAAAAAGAATTCAAAAGTATTGATTAACAACAAATAAGAAGAATTAGTATAGCAGGGAAGACTGTGCAGATACAGAAATTGTGATTTCGGAGGCAAATGGAGGATGTCAGAATTAGAACAGCTGTAGAGAGCTGATATCAAATTTGCATTAGAATTCAACCACGAGTTTTTTTAAGGAGTACACACTGTTTTCAGAGTAGACAGCAGTCAGTAACCATAAAAATCAGAAAAGTACCAATTTAAAAGACCACCAAGTTTATCAGAAAAACAAAATAGATAAAGTTAGAAAAAGCATAGAAAATGGTTACAGTCTTCGTTGAAAACAGGTATCTTCATTCACCTGTAAATGCTATAAAAGAAAAAAACTTTCCTCAAGAGAAGTAGTTGCACTAAACCTATGGCATTGATGATTTTAGATAACAAGAATGGGTAATTTTACATTGTTTTGACATATTCTACTCAATATTTTAAAGTTCTTTAAACACTTTAGCCTTTCTAGTTAGAAATAAAGGTACTAAAAACGTCCTGTTTGAATCAGAATGTTCCACAGTTTTTGAAAAAAGCTCCCTTTCTGCTCAGCTTTAGGCAGCTCTATTTCAAAACCTGTCTCTTCCATCAAACAAAAACCCTCAAATTAGCACTAAAAGCTACTCTGGAAGGATCAGGGATAGATTGTTTTAATAGATACAAATATAGGAAAACCAAACACAGTAGTGATGTGCAAGTTACAGTAATTTAGAACAACAAAGAGATGTAAACACTCACTGGCAGCACAGTCACTATATCCTGACATAGCTCCAAATATACAATTTAGTCCCAGTTAGTACACTCACTATGGAGGCTGCGCTCAATTTAAACACTCCTAAATGGCTGGCAAAATATGTTGGGAAGCCCAAGGTATGATGAGAATCACATTACAGATTTCTCTATCAACCATTGCCTATGGAGCGCTATCTTGCTCTTATCAACATGGTATGTCGTTTAGACACAGGCTCTGTCTCCTTAAGATCTGAGGAAGTTCAAATACAGAATGTAGTTTCTGTATTTGGAGGGTGGAGAGTGAGGGTTATTATTATTGTGATAAGCAATTTGAAAAAGACCAATCTGCACAGCTTCAGATCTGCACAAACATTCTAACTTTTGCTGCTTCATTTGGTCAGGACTTAATTTTCCACAGAATCATACAGAAGTCATGCACAACTTTGTTTTTAAACTAATACCAGAGGTACGCATAGTAATTAACATTTAAAATAGCCAATAAACTCCAAGCCTTCCCTAAACAAGATAAACACAACTCCTGACTTCCTTTCGATTCAATTACTTAATAAACCTGCGCATAGATATTTTAATAATGCCATATAATAGTGGTATCACCTATCACTCCAGAAGTCATGGAACAATGTGAACAATTTTAGGTATGTGTAATTTTATTACACATACCTAAAATTTGGGAAAGATTTTGCCCACAACCAGTAGTTACCTTCAGTTATCTAAGCAAATGAGCTATCTAGTTACCTTTACTATAAATGATGGTAATAGTGTTGACAGATTTTTTTCCAATGTTTACTTGATGATGACATTCATTGATCAAAACCCCGTGAAGACACAGCAAGAAAGCTGTCTTATGGTGGCTTTAGAATATCTTAAACCCTCAGAGCATCAACAATTATTTACAATATTCAAGATGCTGAGAAACAGAGATGTAATTAAAAACTACAGTAATTTAATTAAATTAGGATGACTTTTTTCAGTGGGGATTTGATTCTCTCCAGACTTTTTTTTCTCCATTTCATCATCTTTAAACTCTAACTATAATTTGTTCAACTTTAATGAAGATATTAAAATGAAGGTAATTTGGACTTCCAAAAACCATCACTGCAAAATACATCGCTCTTCCTCTTGCAAAATGACAGGTTCTCCCCTTTCACAGAGGAGTTGTCGTCCTCCTTGCTCAAAGCTACATCTTATAGGTACTGGGGAAACAGAGTTTATAACAAGATCGTTCGTGTTCTGCACTTGAAAATGCACATGCAGCTTCATGAGACTTGGGATACACCTGAAAAGTGCAAATTTTCTTATTTCTACCTTAATCCTCTCACCAATTCTCATAATGGTGCATGCATTCATCTCCTATGACTCTGTCCATCACTGTGGGAAACAGAACGATACAGGTCTCCAAGCAAAAGGGAGTTTGTACCTTCAAAGTTTAAATACCTGTATTAAGTATCTATGCAAAGCTCTAGTGGAACACTAGATAAGATCTAATTCTCTGTATCCAGAAATAAGATGCCTGATCTCCAACATACTTATTTTGACAGTTGTTACCTCCTGGTAGTGCTGGAAATCAGAGTCATAGAGAGGTTCTGTAAAAACATAAGGCAATTTCTGCACTAAGGTGTTTACAATCTGTCCAATGTGCCTTTACTAGGCCAATAAAGTGACTCTGGCAACAGTGCACAAACTATTACATGCAGAATAAGGACCACTTCAGAGTTATTTTCAGTCTCAGACAAAGACTTACTGCAGACTCTGCAATTCTGCCAACAGCATGGCAACGCTTTGTACCATGAGGTCTTGTTACTCTCCTGATGAACCAAACACTTCAGTCTTCCATCTTACTTGACTTTCAAAAATTTTGTCAGCATGTATCACAGGAAAGCATGGACTTGCCTGAGAACCAATGGTAACTTCCTCTTAGAAACAGCTATTTTCTTTTGCAATACATTTCTCTGCAGCTGTCCCTAGTGCAGCTAACACGAGTAAGTAACTGTTAACAGCAATTACAAAACCAGCAGAAACGTTGTTTAAAAACACTACATTCCTTATCCTAGTAAATGGAAATAAAATATTTTAGAATTCTACTTTTTAGCAAGTCTGGATTACTACATCTATAAAAACCCACCAAAACACTAATAACCCCCACAGAACAGATCCAGGACAACCAAGATGATCTTATTTCAGAGATGGTGCTATCAGAAAATTACTGTCTTGTTGGTCATATCGTATCTAGAATTGAGATACATTGAAAAGGCTTCATAAGAGCAAGATAGGTATTAATCATTCATAAACTATCCAAGTGGTGCCAGACTGAAGCAAACTAAGAAAAAAGTTTGGGGAATAAAAAAAGCATTGTGTATTTTGCATATAGAAGTGATAACAATATTAGACATTTACAAGACTAAACATTCTTTACAATACAGTTGAAAACCACTATTCTTTTAAGGTGTTTAAATAAATCAATATAATTTTATTTTAAAATGTGTTAACCATCATATATAAAGTCTTGCACGCTAGCTACAGACAAGAAGAAAGAGGGTTGAACTCTAGTGAATTGTAGTTTTCAGATTCTCAAATTAATTTTCTTAGGTCTCATTTTTTCCTGATATTACTGCAAGAGGAAATGATCGTAGAATGTTTTTCCTGGGAGGAGCCTTCAGTTTACCAGACCCAAAGTTCACAACAACAACAAAATTAAAAATCCATCCACCTACTTTTCCTTCGTCTCGGGCAAATCTTACCTCTTTGAGCTCAACTACATGTCTTACTCTCTGCTTACATACTCTCAAATTTGAATTCTCCCACCTTTCTACTACATGCTCCTAACTATATGCTCTCTCCTCTTATTACGTGTCCAACTCGTGCTTCATTGCACATTCCCTACTTCAGTCCTATCTCCAATCTTCTGAATTTAAGGTAAGTTACACATATTAAACAGGGCAAGGTGACAATAAGCAGAACTCTCTTTGGCAACTCCCAAAACTGTCACGACACTACACTGTCACCATAATCTTTGTAGTGATGCATCTACTGCTCTCTTATAGGCAGCACAATGAGGGAGATCGTGATCTTGATGGTTTACAACCAAAACATTTGGTAGCTTTGGTAGAACTGTACGTTATTTTTGCCTGGGAAATACTGAGTCAATATAATGACACATCAGTACAACTATGCATTGATTTACTGTAGAGATACAGAGTTGGCAAAGCTACTTCAGATTCATACCTTGTGTACTTCAGGACCAGCTGTGTACATAACATACATAATGCATTCTCAGATATGCATACAAAATGTCTGAAACCTATCCTGTACATATTCTGCACAGAAAACACTCTGAAGTCAAAACTGGACATATGGGAAGTAAAGCTTAGCACAGGCTATATACTAAACTCTGGAGTAGTCAGAACTGATAAGGTCCTGCTTAGCAAAACCCTTTTGTCTATATTTCTTAATTAAGAACACATTTGGAAGTCATATGTTAGGCCAGCTCTTAGTATGAAAGCAAGTACCTTAGTGTACTAGACAATTAATTTATGTGATGGGAATCAACATTTATGTTGTACAACACAACTATGTGTACACTTGCCGCTATATTTAATTGTTTGAAGAGGGAGTTGGTTTTGGGGGTAGCATGGGGTTTTCTCTATTTTGTTTTAATATAATATTAACTGTTCTAGTTAAAATATTAGCCTTTTTAAAATAACATAAAAAAATTTAAATTGGACTTTGAACTTTTTGGCATTAGACTGAAAATATTTTATGCCAGAAGTAATGCCAAATATGTGCACACTTGCAGGAATTCGGCTTGCTTCAGTTTTATTTCGCACTGAGCTGGAACATAGTTGGGAATCACTTTCCAAGCATCTAGTGGGCAAGACAGAGGCCAAAAATAATGAACAAAGTGATTCAGTGTGGGATACATTCTATTAGCACTCTTTGTGCATGTCTTGTTCCCACAATGCCGTTTTCTTTCACAACACTTATGACTACTGAAATCAGTTGTCACCTTGCACACAATATTAAAAATTTTAAACTAGCTTTTCTGCATCACACTAATTGAGGAAGCCATAATTCCTTAGAAATATTTTCTGTCTTTGCAACGTAATAATGTACAGAATATATTTAGTATTCGTACTATCATAACATTTGTAGCTGTTGGGGAAAAAAGGTCAGGGCTACGCAGTTTGAAGGGCCTATGGGAGCAGCAGAGTCATTCCAACAACTGACAGAATTTTGAAAATATAATCAACAAGCTGAACAACATGTTGGAATTTCAGTGTTAATTTCATTATCTTAGTGAAAGAAGTTAAAACCAACTTGAAAAAGACTAAAAAAAAAAAAAAGAAAAAAGCAGGACATCTAAAACCACACAGTTCCCTACTAGGAGGAATCCACAGGACACCTTTTGAAAACATGCCTAGAGAATGACTAAACTAAGTTTGAAATCTAATAGATTTCAAGAAAGGACAAGAGTGTGGGAAGGGGAAGAAATTGGTTTCTTTTTCTAATTTCTAAAGTGAAAAATATGTCAAAATCTAAACCACATTATTTGAAAACTGAGAATTCATTATCTTTATGAAGTTGTAGTTTATTCTTTTATTCTGCATTCTCGGTGGCCTTGTACTCCTGACCAACTATACTGAAAGGGTTCTTTACTAAAAAGTGTTCTTTAAAACTGTATTTTACCATTCTCTGCTTCCTACCTATTTAGATTTATTGTATTATTTGGCACAAGCAATTTTAACTCAAAGAAAATAGTTTAGAGGAAGTCAAGGAAAGTAAATTCATAAGTCATTCCAAATGCAAAATCAGCATCTTTATAGAAGAAGTTGTTCAGAAAGGATGGTGTGAAAGTTCCAGCTTCAACATTATCTCAGCTCTCAGACATACATTCTACATCTGTTTATCTGAGAAAACCAGAAATAGCCAACAAAGTGTAATGCAAGCACATTAGCATCAGTGTTCAAACCTCAGCCTGTTATATTTAGACATCTGTGGGTATTAGGTAGGGTAGACATGGCACTACTATTAAAGCTCCTAAAGCTTTCATTATAATCCTTTGTCATCATTATAAACCTTGTAAACAAACATTGATCACTGAGTATGAATACTTTTTGAAAATTAGCTCAGTAAAGACGAATCTTATGAGGAAGAGGATAATAAAAATAGACAATTTTCTACATAAGACAGTTGAATATTTAACAAAAGGAAGCATGATGTCCCTTATAGTCCTGCATTATTGCAGCATGTTAACTGACTTTTCTGCCAGTAACTATTAGTGATAACATACCACAAACTGCCAAAAAATTATAGCCAAGTCAAGAGTGACCCATCAGTATGTTCCTGAACTCACAGTAGACAGAATTTTTGAAACACAACTTTCATGTAACGAAAAATGAATACTCAGGTCAACCAGGATGACTAATATATTTGTGTCACATTTTCCATTTGTTTGTAAAGAATCAAGAATAATTTTCAACTCTATGTGCATATGAACTTCATTAATTTACTCTAATAACTGTATGAAAGCAATATTTAAGGCAACATTATTATGGTACATTCAGATGAATTTGAAAGGTAGAGAGTATCCCCAACCATTGTTTACAGATATGTAAAGAACTTCAGTTAATGAAAAAGCAGCTACAGTAGCAACTCCTGGATGTTGCATACTGACAATAATATTAATTAGGTTAATTATATCCAAAAACTTCAATGGACACTGGATCAAGCTCAATGTTTATCAAAATCTTTCATCTTCATTATTAGATAAATAAGTCTAACATACATTTAAAGTGTCATAAAGATTAACATAGCCCTCAAACTACGTAATTAAGGCACTGAGTTGAAAGAAGGCTGCAAATTTACTGGAAAATTCATAATATTTTATAATTTTTCCCATTCAAGATATCAAACTGCTCTCACTCATATGTTACCCTAACCATAAACCTTTGGTCAACAACTTCAAAA
>VXBZ01001816.1:107659-122659 GCA_013399135.1 Heliornis fulica | reverse complement strand
ATCACTGCTACTCTGTATGGGATTCTGAGATAAATCATAGCAGAAGTACTCTGATCCCTTGAACGTCGCAATATATTCTTCTTTTCCTGACAAACAAAAGGAGATAAACAAGCAAATAAAAATCAGTAGCACATAATTAAAAGCAACTTTTATGAAATATTTTCAAGGATAATTTGACAATATTCCTGTAAGCACTATATAAAAAAATTATTTTTTAAAAAACCCTTAAAATCCATGAAGAAAAAAAGACAACTAAGATTTAACTGAATGTATTTTATAATATTTAATAAGAATTCTCAAGGGTATGATTAAACTCAGAAAATATACTGCATCAGCAATCATGTTAATGTAATTTAAGCAATCTGATCTGGAACACATCAAAGTACATAACATTTCAGTGAATGTGCAAACCACGGCATTATTCCAGCCAAAATCCAGATCTTCTCCTCACTAAAATGATAACACGTCAAGGAGAAACAACAACCTAAGTATCTCATTTGACCAAAATTTTTCAACCACACATTTAAGACTCTGCCTCATTCAAACTTGCACATAGCACCACGCCAGAGAGCAAGTTGACATGCAAGTAAACAAATAGTTTGTTTCCAGGATGTACTTTTTGTAGCCAGTATGTGTCACACAGATTACTCTCTCAGTTTATCCCAAAGGCAACTGAGGAACACAAATAGCAGAAGCTAAGCTTTGGGTCTCATTGGAAAAACAAGCATTAGATACAGATTATCCTTTTCTCCTAAAGTCCTACAGATGAACACATACACGGACCTCACACTAGGAAGTACAGGGCTTGGAGCTATGTAAAGTCAGGATTTATTTGTTTCACTAATAAATACTAGTAAAATTTCAAGGAACCTTGCTCATGTTGATGTAGTGTAAGGATGAAGGTATGAAAACCTGAGAATGTCATATTTCATCATTTGTAAGAATAAACTCAGTGTCCGCAACACATCTGTGTACATGAGTCTAATGCTATAGCACAAAACCCAAACATATGTATAAATATACAAAGGAACCCACAATAGTGTGAATTTAAGAGACCAGTGAATGACAGTGTGCAAGAAGCATGTGTGATATGTGTTATTTTTTAAAGTCCCTGGGTATCTCTACCTTCTGTAGTTCCATGTTATATGCTTACAGCCCCCTGCAGTAGGCTACACATTAGCAATGATGCTAAACATTCACACAAAATCACACAGAATGATGGGGGTTGGAAGGGACTTCCAAAGATCATCTAGTCCAACACCCTGCCAGAGCAGAATCACCTATTCACAATGGTGAGCACAATTCAGATAGGAAAGTATAGCAAGTTTAGAGAGTACTGCTAAGTGACTTCAGATGGAACTCCTGACAGCGATTGCACTTCGGTTTAACTTTTCATTTTAGTAACAGTATTTAAAACTACTGCTCTATATTTATTTTTAAGTTCTACTTAACAGATTAGATGCAGAATTCTTTGGATTTTTCTTTTGTGTGTGTATGTACATACCAGCAGCCCAATCACACTAGACTATTTTATCTAAAAAAAACCTAACCCACAGAGCAACTGTTTATCTAATATGCTTTGTACACAGCCCAAAGCAGGCTTCAGCAGTATCTTGCCACAAATGAAAGAGATCAGTGTGTAACAGGAAATCCACATCTGGATTTCACACCCTAAGCCTATTTTGCAAATAAACACTTTATAAAAAATTTAAAAATCACCTCTCTGAGCACCCTTAAGGATGCTTTTCCCTGCTATCTGTTGATAACACTTCTCACAAAACACAAACAAAACCAAATAAAAATCCCCAGCCTCCAGTTTCAGATTAAGCAGTGTTCCTCCATTACAACAAGCAGTTGATCACAGACAGCACAGAGAATGCTTCACGCATTGGCTGCTCATCGTACACAATAAATAAGCCACAGGACCATAGGTATCATCATAAAGTGCTACAACCTAACTAGACTTCTGTAGGGCTGTAATATCTAGATAGTTAGTACCTCCATGGACAAAGCTAAACACCTATCTGGGGTGGAACTCATACACAGATAGTGAGACAAGGTGTACAAGTGTTTGCATGGTGAGAAAAGCTAAAACGCAACTGGTGTCTCCCCTCCCCAGTTTCAAAAGAACAAAAGTCTTAAGGTTTTTAATTCTCTATTTAACATGAATTTCCATTCTGGACAAAAAAAAAAAAAAGGCATTTTTAATGTTCCAACTAATGCATACTATGGAGAAAAAAGTATTTAAAGCAAGGTTAGTATTTTTTCACCAGATCACTTTTATCCAGCATACATTTTTGATGCTTAGGAGAAACTTTGTTGAATTTGACTGAGATATGAACTAGATTCTACGTGCATAACTGAGGCAAAAAATTAGCCTATTTAATCTATCCCAAACTCTCATTTTTCACCTTTGACATTACCAATAGAGAAGCAAGAAAACACATCTATTCTCTTTACAGTTCCTAATCTATCAGGAACAGCAGGTCAAGAGACACTGGAGACTGCATTACGGAGACATGGGAATTACTGTACCCATTCTCCAGGTCTTAAACCTTCCAAATCTGTTCTGTATGCAGAACAATATACTGATAGCAACACGTCCTGGACCCTGATATATTGTAGTAGAGAAGGAAAACTGCTCACTTTGAATAAAGAAATTACAACGTATTTTCTGAGGTTTCAATGAGCTAAGCCAAAGACTGCATAAATCATGTTTAATAAATGCTCCTGGGGTGCACCTCCTCCCCCTACTCCTGTTCTCACCTTGGTGCTCACGGGACTGTTTCTCTCACTATTTCCTTCACTCCTGTGCAGTGTTTTTTCCTTTTTTACAAGGCTTTCCCAGAGGTGCACCACTCATAGTTGAAGGGCTTGGCTGTGCCTTACCATGGGTGTGCAGCCCTTCCACAGCTCCCAACACCTTGCCAAAGACACCCAATATAAAGGGTGATATTTCTGTGTGCATTGCTACATAAACTAAGTATTCAAGACTAAAACAACCCTACACGTCTTCATAGGAGAAAACAAAAGCAAAACACACAAAAGTAAACAATAAACAAACAAACAAAATCCAGTTTGAAATGTTATTTGAAAGATGAAGTGAACATCACTGTGACTAGAAAAGCATCTGTTTCACATGGATTCCCATTGGGAAAAACAGTAATGGCAAACTCTGACCTCCTCTTATGCAAGACCTTCATTAACCGTGCTACGTACCCTGCAGCATTCACTTTTCATTTTCTTTCCCATTCATTTTCGCTTCAATAATAAGATCTGTGATAGTCATCAACATCACCAATCAACTATCATTAACTAGAATGATGTTTAACGACCTGCATACAAAGGTACCTAAATGAATGGTAGTTAAGTCATAGTTCTTCCCTCCATGCCACTGGCAAAAGAGCTGATCAAAACCAGCTTGTGCATGAAGCTTCCACCAATTGATGGGAGGGAGGCCCCATTTTGGGGCATTACTGGAAAGAATATGTCCATCTAGTGTTTCATTTGATTGCTAATTTCAGCATCAAAACTACTGAAAGTTTGAATCTGAACTTTTGGGAATTGAGTGATTTTTCTAAATTATTTGGAAGAGTTTAAATTTTTAAACAGATTACTTTGCATCAAACTAGCATCCATTTCTTTAAAAAATTGACTACAAACTAAAAAAAAAAAAAGCCAACACCAAGCATAGCATCTTACTTCAGAAAATATTTTGATTGAAAAACTGAACCCTCTGGATAAAACCTTTAATTGCCTACTTTTCTGGCCAAACATTTTGTTGGTTTTTTGTTTTGTTTTGTTTTTGTTTTGTTTGGTTTTGTTTGGTTGGTTTTGGTTTTTTTTTTTGTGTGCTCACCTGCCAAACCAAAGATATCAATTATTTCCTATTTTTATACTGCAGGACTGAGTTTCAAGTATTTGGTGTTCAGAATTGACTGCAATACTAGCAAACAGGCCCTGTCCCAGGGCTGCATTAGGGTAGGATATTAATTCTTCAGAGCACTAGCATTCATCAGATCCCACATCTATGCTTCAGAGAACTGGAAAAAAGTTCTGATCTGACAGCAATACACTCACAGGCTGCAGTGTCAGGAGATGAATCCTCCCCTCTGTGTGATTCAAGACAATGTCAACTTCCAAACTTCCAGTTGTGCCCCCTTATGTCATTGAATGGCATCATTCTTGATCTGGATTGGCTCCATTTCATCCATTTTCTTTGACGTTTTAGTTTTTAGTAATTATGAGCTCCTAAAAGGCTGCTGAAAGACCAGCTCACAGAGGAGCACAAGGACAGCCAAGAGCTCAGATGTCATGTTTCGTGATTCTGGCAATCTCAAAATCTCACTTCTGAAGAGAAATCAAAATTTACCAACAACTCCTCCAGGCAAGCTCCAGATGTAGGTACAGCAACAAATGCCCTTTTCTCACTAGTTACTTTCTTTTCAGTAAAACTCATTAAATTCAGATTTCTGATGTAAATGGTTTTTAGGAAGCTAAGGCTGTAAACACTGAAATGATTCAGCAACATTTTGATATATTAGGAAATTCACTTCTGGTATCAATAGCTAAAAGAACTTTGATTCTGATGAGTTCCACTGCAAGAAAGGGAGTCTGACAGACAAAAGGTCACAGAGCTTCGTTGAGCAGCTAATGAGATAGTCTGCATACTTAACTAGAGTCATCTCATTTTCCAGTAGGTGCTGCCTGCTAAGAACTACAACACTTTTCTCACAGGCATCTGACAACTGAAAATACAGGTTTATGTGTTTATATAATATGTGTTTATAGCAATCACACAGCAGGAGCCACAAACAAGTAGAAGTATTTCATTAACTAGGTACAGGACAGAAAATAGCCATGAAGTAATACTGGTGACTATCCCTGTATTGACTCTTTAATGCCAAGGAGATATGCTAGTCTATTCTTGATACGAAAGTATATGTTTAGAATGGACAGACTGAAATACATTCAACATTCAAGTGTTATACTTTAAAAGCAGTTACATTCTCTTGCCACATTTTGGGCTGCAACTTGCATTGATTTGAAATATGAATTAAGAAAAGGCTTTATAAATAACCAGTTGTATATACTTTGGTTGTTTATTTTTTTCAAATTATCATTTAATGACACTTAGAGAAACCATTAAAAATGCATGGCAGTCATTCCAGCCAGTATGAAGTGTTGCACTTCATTTAATGACTAAAATGTAATTACCTGCATAGAAAAACACAAGATAATATAAACACCAATAGCTGAATTAAACATGGTTTTATTCAGAATTTTGAATACTGTAAATTACTGTATGTTACTGCAGTTACAATCCTGAATAATGTGATATACACAAAACCAGAGACACAAGATCTACTTGTGTCGCCAAATGGATTCAGACAAGAAACATATTTTATGAAAGCACCTGACAGTACAGATAAGGGGTTTTTCCTATTCTCTTAGAATTTGCCCTATTATCCACTAAAGTCAACAACAGTTTTGATATTCAATTATTTGTAGATCAGACTTAGGGTCTGCTCAAATGTCCGTAAGAAATACTACTTTAGCAGATTCCGCAATCCTACCTAAGCCCTATACTAAACTTCATAGGACATCTAGTCTCCTCCCTAGCAGTTTTAAATCATAAAATAGGCCTGGCTTATTCCATAATGATTTGATCATGTGCCCATGCCCAATTTAAATCAAGTGTATATGACTTGATGCTCTGGTCTTACTAAATAGTAACAGCAAAGGGATCATTGACAAGAGAAAAAATTTGTTTAGAGGGAGTAAGTCAAAGCTATTCATTGATGGCTGCCAAGTTTCTTTACAGAAAAAAACTAAAGGTCTTAAAATAAGATTATTAAATTCCAAGGACCTGTATTATTATACAAACAAAAATATTAGTGCTGTCTATCTATCTATCTATCCATCCATCTATCTATCCATCCATCTATCATAAGAACTATTTTCAAACAGAAAATAACCTGATACCAATGATATCCTAAGAGCTAGGTTCTTTCTGTACAAACTCTTAAAAATGGATTGAATAAATAAATTATGCCAAACCAGAGCCTAGGATGTTATCAGATGTACTGTTCTGTGCAATTTTTATGGCAATTTAAAATTCAAATGTTTACCTATTACACCATATTTTTTAAAGTATTTCAGAAAAATTAACACAATCAGGTAAAACTACTCCACAACAGCATGTAGACAAAACCATTAACAAGGATGAATGGTACAATAAAACAGCCTGAACTGCTGGTTTGGCTGGAAATATCAACAATCAAAAGCTTTGCAGTAATACCAAAATGAGGGCTTGCCATTACATTCAGGGAGAATTCTGTCTACATAAGGTGTATACCACTGAACCTGTATCATCTCAGGATGCATCCACAAAAAGCTACCCAGCATACTGCTCTTTCAGAGAGCCATCCTATATCCTTCCATTAACTGATCACTCATTGGATTTTAATATGAAAAGCTTTAAAGAGTATAAAGTATTTATCCAAAATTTACACCTGAATTTGACCTTATTTTGTTTCCAAGTTACATAAAATAGGCTTACTAGCTTGAATACATAAACATGTCTTAGAGACACTCAAATAAAAAAAACTACTATTGTTTGTACTGGGACAGAATTACTTTTCTTCACAGCAGCTGGTATGGGGCTGTACTTCTATTTGTGCTGAACAGCACTGATGATATCAGGATGGTTTAGTTCCTGCTGAGTAGTGCTCACACATACTCAGGGCCTTTCCTACCTCTCATATGGCCCCACCAGCAAGCAGGCTCCTGGTATGCAAGGAACAAGGAGGGGACAACTGGCCAAAGGAATATCTCATGCCATATGAACTCATGTTCAGCATATAAAGCTGGAGGGGTAAGGAAAGGAGGACACTGAGTGACACCGTTCTGTCTTCCCAAGTAACTGTTAATGTGTGATGATGGAGCCCTGCTCACCTGGTGATGGCTGGAAACCTGCCTGCCAATGGGAAGCAGTGAATTCATTCCTTCTTTTGCTTTGCTTGCATGCACAGCTTTTGGTTTACCTATTAAGCTATCTGTATCTCAACCCATTAATCTTGTCACTTTTACTGTTCTGATTCTCTTCCTCATCCCACCAGAGAATGTGCAGGGAGGAAGAATGGTGAAGTGGTGGTGCTGTGGTGTAACCAAGTGGTTGTATGTTGCTCAGCTGTTGGCTGGGATTAAACCATGATGCCTAAGAAATTCTTCATTTAAATGGAGTACCGGTGATCTGTAAGGTTTGAATTAATTTTTTAAGTACTGTTGTTGCTATACATTATCAGTTTTCTGTCCTATGTCTGTCTGATCTTGTCTTTTTTTTTTTTTATAGAAGAATCTTCCATTCTTTCCTCCGTTTCTCACACTCTATTAATCCTTTCCAGCAACTCTTGAAAAAAGTCTTCACATAAAATCCAAGGGAAAAAAATTTAGTAAGACAATGAGATTCAGGATTCCAAATCCACAACTAGGAAATTTCCACCTGTTTCTTTCCTTTTTTTTCCCCCCTCCCCTCTCTCTCCTCCACATCATATAAATATAATTCCATGTCTCCCCTCTTAACATGTCATATGCTGCAAACAATGCAGCATGCTGGAATATCTTCTCTAGCAGGAACTAAAATTGCTTGTCTTGAGCATTTTATTTGTCAGCACAGCCATTGTGCAATTCACTATTGTAATATTTAAACAAATTGAGTAAGAATCCAGATAAGTCTTTATTACACATAAATCAACAAATGAGGAAAAGTTGTACACACAGGATTTTAAAAGCAAACAGCTATAAGGCAAATGGAAACTTTTAGCCTGAGAAAAAACCCTGTTATTATGGAAAGATGAAGATGCAGTATCACAAAGCCAGCAGTTGCCAGCTCTAGAAAGCATTATAAAATAAATTTCAATATCAGTGGTCACATTACACTACCTTCTTCCTCCAGTATTAGGGAATAAATCCATTATGAGATAACGATGGCTATCCTAACATGAGAACCAAAGATTTAAGACCATAAGCAGCTTGTTCTCAAGGAGTCAGGAATAATTTCTTACAGTTTTCTTAGTATTTTAATGTTTGATTATGGTTTTTTTTTCCTCATCTTCTTATTTCAAATTTCCCTTTCGCAGAAAAATATTGTGCAGAAGTCTGTTCATTCTGGCCAACCATTTCAAGCCCTTCTCCAGGAGCAAACCTTACTTGCAAACCTTCTCCAGGAGCAAACCTTACAGGAGCAAACCTTTTTGAGTGCAGCAAACGCTGCACTCAGAAAGGTGCAAGTAAGTTTGGTTAGCCATTCTAACCAACAAATTTGGATACCAAAGTCTCTCCTTGGAAAATCCACTCTTGCTAGACACTCTTGCTAGACAGCTTAACTCCTGCTCCAGCAGGGAATTGTACTAGATGATCTTTCAAGGTCCCTTCCAACTCCTGACATTCTGTAATTTGATGAAGAGACACCTGAAATCCTGGGCATCAAGTCTGCACTACTTGTATCCACAATACAAGCAGAAGTAGCATACATTTAAGTAAATTAAAGTTCAAAGTCACCCAAACCCAAGAATTTAACAGTATAATTGATGCAAAAATCACAATTTTGTGCTGCAGTAGCAGAGGAGAAACTTGGAAAAGCTTTTCTAGTTCTGTTTCACATACAATCATTATATTGGTTTCCAGTTACAAGAAGTATGAAATTGCAGTGTGAGCCTCTGATCCCTCCCTACCATCTCAGGTTAGAATAAATCGTTGATAGTTGCCACTCATGATAAATGACTTACAGGGAACAGTAGATAAGTGATAAATTACTCCAATTTGCTAAACAGCAACTTTAATTCATTTCTAACATGGCTAGATGATGCAATTTCCTCACTAATTTGAGTTATTTAATCATACAAAGTATGCACTTCAAAAGCAAATTTGCAACTGGAGAGGAAAAGTAAAGCGAGCAGGACTTTTTAGGAATGATGCCATCTTCATGTAAATTAACTATTAAACTGCTAGAAGGTGAAAATAAGTGGATTTTTTTCTCTACAAACAGTCCTTTCATTAAAAAGCAGATTAGACAGTCCTGAGGTTTGCATCATAGTGATAATGCCTTTCATATAATTACTCCAAAAAATATGCCAAATACATAGAACACTTCTACATCCACAGGAAGAGAAACCAGTTTTACCCAACATCACTATTGCCTTCAAACCCAGTGAGTGGTTCTGTTAGGATAGTGGTAAACCAGGCTGGCATGATACCGACAAATAAACATAGGCTTCAGTTACTCTGCCAAGTAAAAACTGTGAAGGTCTTTCCCTGGCCTCAGGACTCCCAAAATTTTTGCAGCTAAACTGAAAACTACAGATTTTTCAGCTTCCAAAGAATCAGAAGCTCAGAGGCTTTCAATACCAGAGTGCTTGAAGAGAGTAAAGTTTGTAGAAAAGCTGTTGTTATGACAATAAAAATAAAATTCTTAATTTTTATCTCCATAACTATAAAGCTTCTGTAAATCCAGATTTAAAAAATGCACCTGTTTTGAGTAATGGTACAGCAATGGTAAAATTCCAATTTTTGGTCCAACACATGGACAAAGCCATACCACAGTCCTTGTTGAGGATTTTCCAAAAGACTTCCATTCATTTTTCATTATCATAAGCAAAAACATGGATTAGTAGAGGAAGAAATACTTTAAATTGTTCTTTGTTGGTATTGCACTTAAATGCATTTCAAAAGAGAGAATAAGAAAGAAAATAATGCCAAACTAATACATTAAATTAACTTATAATATGTAGAAAAACTGCTTAAATGACCTGGTAATAAACCCTTTCCAATGCTAGTAAGAAACCTCTGAAACACTGACTTGAACCCCTCTCTTAGGGTATCACAGAGCACTATGGGATTAGGACAGCGTATCCTGAGGTTTGGATGAGAAAAAACACCCAATGTTCTCAACAGGCAGTTTTCTGGTCTTAATTAATTCTGTCAAAAGAAGCCCTGTGTAACAATACATTTTCAGAGATGCAGAATGAGGGCCACTCTAATGGCATTTTATGCATCACGAACCAGTTTTTAAAAACAGTTTTGTACCAGTATCTGAAAGGTATCATAGAAATATGCAGCACTTGTCTCGCTAGTAAGAGCAACAGCAATGATCTAAGCAAGGGAAACAAAACCCAACACCTTGTAGAGAGTATTACACACAACTGTCAGAGTCTTTCAATCTGTGCCTAAGATTGCATCATTGAAGAAATGCTCACATATAAGCACTAGGAAAAGTCTGTTGGATCTCTGTGTTAGTCTTCAAAATGTATTTGGCAGAAGGTACATACAACTTTTAGGCTTCCTATGAACTTAGGTTATTAAATATAAACCCTATTTTTGTTACCACATTTTGTAGCCCACTGAGGATACTTATCTAATAATAAAGAATGTTGCTCTCCTATTCAACGGAACCTGCTTACAAGTTACTGAGTATAGGATTCTTTCATATAAAGCAGTTATCATAAAGCAACAAAAAGAGACTTGAAAAGCTTAACTGAAGCAATTTGCTGTTTAAACTAATGAGCTGAGATGTGCTTATCGCCTGTTGCAACCTGCTAGAAACAAGCAATTCCTGATATCCAATTACAATCATTTTTCTTTAAAGTTAAAGGAATTATGTTAGCTATAAATGTTAAAAGGACTTTTTTGTTGTTGTTTTCAGATTAATTTCTGAATATGTATAAGAACATCAAGTCTTTTCAAAGGTAAACAGATCATTAGCCAAAAATACTATTTGACCTTTATCATCTTAATTTATTGTCACAAGGATAATAAATCAGCCAAAATGTTGGGTTTTTTTTAAAAATTAGGTCTTCTAGGCAAAGAAGAAAATGGAGAACATATCTCTTTCTGATGTATTTAGTACTTCTTTTAGTACTTAATTGTCAAGTTGCTTTCAGCTACAACCAGTAACTAGATCAAAATTGTCCAAATGAGCTCTATGATCAGAAAGCACTTTCATTTATATACATATATATAAAACGATATACTTAATATTTATTCATATATATGTCCTGTCCAATGAATCACCAAAAATGGAGTAAAAAAATTCCCTATATGCCTCCTCCTCCTCTTAATTTTCAGGCTGTGTAACAGAATTATTTGCACTAATTAACTCTAGCAACAACTTTGAAATTTACAATGTTTTTGCAAGTTAAAAAAAGCTTGTAATTCTAAAGTAATTGAAACTGGACCTACTTGGAACACCATATCTTATATTTTTCTGGTTTGTGAGTGAACAGTTTTCTCCTTTTTTCATTATTAAAAAAAAAAGTTAGAGATAATTTGTAAGATTTACAGAAAGGTTTTTTTTTTTCTTCTCAAGGAGGGAAAAGATTGAAGAATTTCTCATTTATTGAGAAACGAATACTGCAATTTGAAATTGGTTTGGTTTTAACAATTGGTATGGAATTCTAATAATCTAATAAACTTGAGTAAATAACATCTAATAAAATCTAAATTACATCTAACGTCTAATAAACTTCAGTATAGATTGAAGCCAGAAGATATTGGATTGGATATCAGGGAGAAGTTCTTCATGGAAAGAGTGGTGAGGTGCTAGAACAGGCTGCCCAGAGAGGTGGTGGATGCCCTAATCCTGCAGGTGTTCAAGGCCAGGTTGGGATGGGGCCCTGGGAAACCAGGCCTGGAGGTTGGTGGCCCTGCCTGTGGAGACTGATGACCCTTGGGGTCCCTTCCAACCCAGGCCATTTTGTAAATGGCAATTCTGTAAAACTTTAGATTACAGATTTAGATTTAACTCCAAATGTTAAATTGACCAATGTCCACTACACAGAGTTAGGAAGATTTTTTTTAATTCCCTGTTATGAGTGCAGCTGGTGGACAAAACTAGGGACAACGTGCAAACATTTAAGCACTAAGCATAGATATCACAGACCCTTCTTGGTTGGGGGTAAGAATGCACATTGTCTTGAAAAATGTATCACCTATGTATCTATATGAAAAAAACTGTGACAAAGTATGTATTTTAGAATGGAGACAAATATTATTAGTAACTACATATATGTATATATATATATAGTATATGTGTATATATATGTATATATAGTATTAGTATGACTCCTGTCAAGGTCACAGCCATAGAGACAGCTGAACAGTCTGTATTTTACAGACAAAACCAGCCATAGGTATTCACACAAAAATGAAACCAACTGCATATCTATTATAAGAAACAGCCAAGGGCAAATCCAAAGAATTTTTATATTTCCATGAAATTATTTTTTCAAAATCCACATAAAACATTCAAATGGCTTCCCAACATACATTAGACCTCAATGGCTCTAATAGTGCTGTTATAATAAAATCTTATGGCTCTGGTATTCCTTCGTAGAAAGAGTTGGACCAATTACTTAAATTTTTCTCATTTTTTCCCTATTGTTTCAGTGCTGCCCTTCATACCTTTTCCTTCTACCTTAGCTTTTCTCCTTCAGAGTTGATTCTTAATGCGTGTAATTCCTGCTGAGGCAAAGGTGGGCTAAGCTGTATGCTGCTCAGTGTGCTGGCTGATCAGCAGCCACTGGAAATGCCCAACCACATTTGAAGATCAGAATATGCCTTGGTAATAAAAAAAAAGCTCTATTTCCATTCAGTGTGCAGCAGCCAGATATAAAAACAAAAATAGAAGTGAGAACACGTTAAGAATATAGGTAAAAGGCCAACTGAAGTCAAAGTAATTGAATACGTTTTATCTTGCAAAAGAAACCAACCCCGATGAAATCTACAGAAGGCTGACAGATGATATTATATACTGATGTATTGTAGGTATTTTTATTTTTTTTCTCCTGCCTGGCATTCTAGGACTTTTTTTACTGCACTTAAGAGTTATTCTAATATTACCATTTTCCAGAAGACTGATAAGTGTATTAGGATTATTGCTTCTTGGGGTTGGCTTCTTGGTTTTGGATTGTGGGGTTTTTTTTGGTGTTTTGGGTTTTTTTTTGCTAATGAACACAGGTACTAGTCAATATAATTTAAGCTAAAAAGGAGCAACTGCAGCTACCTAAGCAACAGTGATTTTTAGGTAGCTAGTGCCCTAATCTGTTAGAGTGCTGTCACTGCAAAGCCCCTGTGTGAAGCAAGGCTGCTTACCGAGATTCTGATACTGTAGTGCATAGCAGCTTCTTGAACACTTGGTAAGAAAAAAGTGTAAAATAAAAGCTCTTACAATCATTCCTCCTCACCTTTTCCTGTGATTGTCTAAAGCTTATGCCCTTGAACTGATAAAGGAGGAGACAATTTAAAGAAGCTTGGTGGGTACAATAAGAAGTTTCAAGATACCATTTTAAGTTTTCCTATATTAGAAGACAATTCTATCACTTCCTCTTCCTCACAGTACATATCAGAATTATATTCTAACATACTACCTGTAAGCTGTATCAAAATAAGGTTTTCAAGACCAATTCTTGATAACTTCTTTTAATAAAAAAGAGATTTTTTGAAAGTGATAAGTATGTTTCTCGTACCGAAAATATTTTTTAAAAATGTATCTAGAACATACAGTGTTTTATTTTCAGCTATAAATATATAACAGAAGAAAGTCTGAATTTATCTTTAAAGGACCAATTTAGGTGTGTCTTCACAAAGGGACAGGATGATGAAATCATAGAAGTTGGTAGGAACCTCAAAAGATTATCTAGTTCAATGCCCCTGCCTGAGCAGGATCACCTAGATTAGATCACACAGGTCAGACTGGTCTTGAATGTCTCCAAAAAAGGAGACTCCACAACCTCTCTGGACAGCGGGTCCCAGTGCTCTGTGACCCTCACAGTTTTTCCTTACATTCACATGGAACTTCCTATACTCCAGCTTAGACCCATTGCCCCTTGTCCTATCACTGGCCATCACTGAGAAGAGTCTGACTCTGTCCTCCTGACACTCACCCTTTACATATTTAGAAGCATTAATGAGACCACCCCTCCATCTCCTCTTCTCCCAGCTCAAGAGACCCAGATTCCTCAGCCTTTCCTCATAAGGAAGGTGTTCCACTCCATCATCTCAGTGGCCCTGCACTGGACTCTCTCAAGGAGTTCTATGTCCTTCTGAGAGCCCAGAACTGGACACAATACTCCAGGTGTGGTCTCACCAGGGCAGAGTAGAGGGGGAGAAGGATCTCTCTTGACCTACTAACCACCTCCCTTCTAATATACTCCAGGATGCCATTGGCCTTCTTGGCCATGAGGGCACATTGCTGGCTCATGGTCATCTCGCTGTTCACCAGGACCCCCTCTCACCTCCACTGCTGCCCAGCAGACCAGTCCTCAACCTATACTGGTACCTGGGGTTGTTCTTTCCCAGATTGTATTGTAAAAATATAAATGATCTCTAATTATTAGGAAGTCTCATTATCAATCTGAGAAAATCCAAGAAAAACTGCAAGTGGCAGAATAATCAGTATTATGTATTTAGTTTTTGAAGACAGACTAGCTTTTTTTTCCATGAATTCAGTATTACCTACTGATCTTTACTTTTTCAGAAGTCATAAGTCTTTGAAACTGCTTGATAAGGAGGCCTCCCTACTGAGATTACCAGTGGTCTTTTTATAGAAGCCTGCAGTAACACAGTAAAAGTGAAAAGATTAGTGGAGTATAAAAATAATTGGACTCTAGTGCTATAATGACATTTTAGAGAAAAGATCTGCTGTCATGTATAGGCTGGTAAATTCCACTGAATTTACTGAATTTCCACTGAGGACAGCACATTTACACCAATGATACTTTATCCATTCTTGATACAATAAATATGTGTAAAACAGTGTCATAGATAATTTGACATATTTGCATTGTTGCACACATTAACAAAACTTAAGATCTCATTTCTCAGGTGACCAAAATGTTAGGAAAAAATATAGAGTGACAGTGTCAGAAACACTGATTTGTCTTTGAAACATTAGGAATTAACAATCAAAATCACTCCTTAAAGAAACTACCTGCCATTTATATA
>VXBZ01001816.1:35549-103106 GCA_013399135.1 Heliornis fulica | reverse complement strand
AAAAAAAAAAAGATTCTTTTTCCACAATTAAAGAACTAATGGTACTATGGTAACTGGAAAAAAAAAAGTCACTAAGGACTTGCTGCCAAATGCCACTGCAATATAGAACAAACTATAGTCAGTAAGAGGTGTCTATTATGGTTATTTTAAATATACAGAACTAGTGAATTCAATGTCAATTGTTATAAACAAATGCTAAAAGCATACATCTTAAAGGCTCACAGAAAGGCTCACATAGTTCAAGTTACATAAACATAACAGAATATTGGAAATTGTGTTACTGTATGAATCTTGTTATATTATTTTTTCTCAGTTAAGCATTTTGTTGTCATTAAAAAGGCAACTTAAGCAAAGTAATCTTAAAGGTCTTTTCCAACCTAAGTGTTTTTAAATTCAGCTCCTCAATTTATTTTCTGCCCTTGAGTGACTACTTAATGCAGCAAGTTAGCAAAGAAACAGTTACTATGTTAACTGTGCGGGAAAATACAGCCCAAGTTGTTGCATGTATCCCAATACACAGATTCCATAGATAATTAACCACCAGTACTTGAGGATTGCAAACAATCACATAACCATGTACCATCCTGAAAAAAAACAGAGAAGCTCAAGTTATGCTATTTGGATATGAGCCTAACACTTTTCAATCAGTGAGCTAAAATGACTAGAACAAAGAGGAATGCAAAGTAAACTTCATTTAGTAAACTACTGTTCAAAAATAAATTAATCATCTTGGCAGAAAGGACTAAATTCTGTATCATATATTCTTTTCTCAACTGTATTATCTCAAAAACATTAACACATTTCTAATTTCGTCACGTTAGGTGCACTAGAGTAGTAATACATTTCTATAATAGCTATAAACCACTGCAGATAATTAATTCCATTGCACAGTATTAAACTCATGTACTTCTAGGAGCCACACTTCAGACTTTCTTTGGCACTCCTAGGGCTAGGGGAGCTATCCTTTACAAGGGTTTGCAAAACTCAGCATAATCGACACATTAATGAACTAAGTTCTTAACCAATTCTCATAACTGATGCATTGTGTTACTCTATCCTGGACAGTAGTCAGGCAACCCAGTTTGTAGAAAGGAAGACATGCTGGAACTTGGATAGACACTTAAATATACTATGAAATTTTCCTGTACCTGTATCTAGAAAAGCAAGCATGCACAGCTGTACTCCATCCTCCACTACACACCCTTTTGTTCCTCCATCTTTCTACTAGCTATATGTATAGTTCTCATTTCTTTTCCAGAAGTCTCAACACAGGATGCAGAAGCCTGCAAAGTCATTCAGGAATTTTCTATTATAAACATATAGTTGGTTCAGAGAACATAAGCCCACGGTGATGTGATTGTCATTGCATCCTTTAAAAAAGCAAAATAACCACATAGTTCTATGCTATATCCTACCAGTCAATGCACTTCATATACAGAACTTGCACATTTACACTGTACATTAGGATGAACCCTAGAGCACTCTGGCAAATATTTTCAGATTCTATTTTTAAGACAGCTTGACTGAAGTTATGTAAAGATTAAAAGATGCTAAGTTTAGTCTATACTTTATAAAATCCTTTCTAATTCTGGCCCTAGTTTTAAGATCTTTAAGATTTGTGTGCTAGTAATGTCCAGTGCTGGCAGTATACAGTAACACACAAGCATGTCACCTCACCTAAGCAAAATACCTAACCACACTTGTGAATTCTGCTGTCAGCCACTCTGTGGCACCCACATCATGCTTTAAATATGTGCACATGAGTGCAAAGTTTGCATCTGAGTGTTAGAGCTGGATTTATCTTCTTACCAAGAGGAAAGATAGGAAATACTAACTGCAAGGACATCACAGTTGCACCACAACCTGGCTTATACAAACTTTTACATGCTACTATTTGAAAGATGCAAAGTAGAAGAATTACTCTGTTCCCTGGAAGAACACTATTCTTACATTCAAGAACGAACTTAATTCAAGTAATTTAGGAAGTTATGTTTTGGCAATTTATCAATCCTGAAGTAGTTAATCTCTGGAAATTTTAGTAGGTCTTTTTATATTAATTATACCTAGTTATTATCAGAGCAGATGGGAACATAGTGAGGGAGCAGTTACATACCACAGCACATCTTGTGGTCCTATTTACTTAACAATCCAGACTTGGGACCCATCTGGACCTCCTGGAGCTACACATTAGAGTTCATGTGCCCGGATTTATTTTCTCCTTACATGTTGTGAGGGAGGAGAGGAGATGGCACATGCCTAGTTCTCACCCAGCATGCAGTTAAGATAGGACTGAATCATCTATCTAGACCCAGTCACCGAGAAAGTTTTCCATATCTCAAACTTCAGATACCAAGTCCAGAGCTTACTGGTAAAATATTATTCTTGTGAAAGAATATTTCCTGATGTTTCATACCATCTTTTTTTTCTTTCAGCCTTAATATCCATATATATCCTACACATAGCAAATGCACTAACTTAGGAACTGAATTCAGACCTGGTAATTTATTCTCAGTGCTTCACATTTCACTTAGATTTGAAAATTACAATCTGTTGGTCCAATTTTTGTCAACATGTTTTTAATTAGTTCTGAATTTATGACAATTAAAGCTCACAGTTGCTTTTAAAATGAAGTTACTGAATTTGCCTTAATTCGTTTTCATTGCTCAGCAATGTGTACATTTTAATTCACCATGGAAATATTCCATCCTCTCTGCTTTCTGCAGGGGAGGCATTACCATCAGTGCTATCATCATTTTTTTTTTCCCCTGTGAAACTTATTGACTAGAAAATAGACTGGAAGTAACTCTTGGGAATGCTGGCCATGCTTCACGTATGACTGGCTCCATCTGTGTCTCAGCTGATTCAGAGTCCCCAACATGTTCCAGATCTTTTGGGGGAGAGAGAGGGAAGAAAGAAAAAAAATAAAAACTATAAAAAAGCAGTGATTTCATATTAAATTGTCAGCAACTATAGTTTTAGGCAAATCTCATCTATTACTTTTTACTCTAGTACCATGTACAGCATGAAAAGGGTAAGA
Organism: Heliornis fulica; assembly: GCA_013399135.1. Classification (NCBI taxonomy): domain Eukaryota; kingdom Metazoa; phylum Chordata; class Aves; order Gruiformes; family Heliornithidae; genus Heliornis; species Heliornis fulica. The sequence goes on along the minus strand of VXBZ01001816.1, from coordinate 100,069 downwards.
GTTATAAAAGATGAAAGAGTACACAATTTTTCAGGGGGGCAGGGTGAAGAGTGCTGCAGCATAATTATCATCCTAACAAAGAAAAGATTTTTTGAAAGTTCTTAGATCCCTAACAACAAATAACAAAATTCTGTATGTTAAAAAAAAAGGTTCATTCTTATATTCCTCAACCCCATTCCTTCTCCCTCGCTCTTATTTTCCAACAGGAAAGTAATTTTCTCTTCAGTGGCCCTCTGTGAGATTCTATTGTTCATGCACCATTTCTTCCATGAATGGCTGTAGACTGATCTATACTTTTATGAGTATCTGCAGACTACATGTCTTAATCTGATATTGCAGCAAATTTTTCTTCCACAGTGCTTTAAAAAAAAAAATCTACAACAGTATTTGAAATTAACAGTATAGAATGTAGAAGTCTAATAACAGCAGAATATAACAAACTGTTGTCTACTTGAGCTAACGAGTCTAATATAAAAGAAAATAATCTACCATGATAATTTCTTTCATAGGAATTCTAAATTAAGTTTTGTGGTGGGGTGTTTCCTCCCATTTTTAACTTGTTATATTTATTTTGTTTTAAAGTAAAATTTATGCACTTTAAGTAAAACAGAGCTAAATACTCTTGAAAAAATTCAGATATTATAATTAGCAAAAATAACATTTTTATGATATGGTATTGAATTTTAGTTTAATTATTAATGTAAAAAATACTTGGTCTAATAACTAATTAAATTACTAAATAATAGAGAAAGCTGAATTAATTCCTCAGAGCCCAACTGTATCTCCATGCTTAAAACAATTAGCATAAGTGAATACCTAACAAATTACGTGGAAAAATTAAAATATACTTTAACTGTAATATCTGTTGCTTACTTTTCACTGTTTATGTTCAAGTAAATTAGATTTTTTTCCTCTCTTTCTATACAAGTAGGTCACGTGTCATTGTTCTCTGCTCATCTCATGTTGGTTAAATGTTAACTCTATTACTAAAATGATATGAGTCTTAGTTGCTATAGGCACTCTATTCACACTAAAACCACAGGATTTCAAAATCATTGTTAGAAATCAGTCTGTTAACTTCTTATAACTGCATACAGATATGACCCAACTCCAGAGCAACAGATTCATCTGGTTGTCAAAGACACAGCACTTTCAACAGACCATTAGTAGTCTTCAGCTAGCTTCTAACTACAGTCCTTTGCACCCACTTATAACCCCCTCTAACCATGAAACATACCCGTAAAATAACCATACCCATTCCCATTCCTTTCCTGCTAGGGAGCTCATTCACATATTATAGGTCTGGCAGAGCCTTTGCAATTGATTTGCAATTAAATCCCAACAATAAAAGGTGGTAACATCAATTTTCTTTAAATTTTCCCTTAATTTAGTAGTTCCTGATCACTTAAAGAGGACTGTAAAGTCAGCAAAGGACTAACCACAGCACACATCCATATGGAGAAGCCTTTCCCAAGAGCATTGCTGCCTTTTGTTCATGCCTGTCCTGTAATTGGTGCAGTCAAGTCAGAGTAATGTGCTGGAATTCTGTTGTTCTCTTCAATGCCTCTTATCAGAGCCAGACTTTGTAATGTGTTTGAAATGTGGATTACTTGTTCATAGAAGGAGGCCAAGTGGAAGCTGAATAACTGTGACCTTTCTGAGCTTGGAAATCAAAACAGTTAAAAAAACCCCAAACACATTCACAACTGGATTGGGATCTTTTCATCCTTTCAGCTGCACTTTCAGTGTACGGTCTAATTAAAATATAAACACCAAGTTGGTAAACATTTGTTCTGTTCAAAATATATTGAGAAGGTTGCAAGACTTCGAAGGCAGTCTCAAGGACAACCACCACTGACAGAAGAAAATTTGACTAATAATGAGCGGGAAATACTTCTACATTAAATCTATTTGTATGTTTTTCAGCCTCACAGAATTTTTCTTCATTCAAATTACATCTGACATACAACTTTCCTATCATAGGTTTGATGAATGTTATCTAGGTACAGTAAATCCAGTTTCCTGTCCAAAAGTTTATCCTCGAAGACTTGGCCCACCTTTTTTGATAACACCTTCAGAAAGAAGCTGTTTTGCTCCCTAAGCTGAAATTCCTTGTGGTATGAACCATACCTTTGTTTGAGATTTCCATTTCTGACTTGCTCACTAAGCAGTTTGTAATACCTCATTTACTTTCTGCACTTTTCTCTCTAGGAGAAGCTTTGCATTACCATCATCTTCTTGTTGTTCTTAGATAATTCTCCTTTACAGTGATATACAAACAATAAAAAAATAATACTTGCTAAAAAGAGAGCAAATGGGACTCTGTTCCAACATATCATACACAAGGTTTGCCAAAACTTATTTTGCCATCCTTCTTGTCATCACAAGCTAATAACAACATTCCAAGCAAATCAGACAAACAATCAGACCTAAAGTTGACAATACTCATGTATGGTACTGAGACTACAGCTTCATATCCTGATAGAAGATAACAAATAAATGGAAAAAGCCTACCTATTGTACTTAAAACAGAAGGCACTCTCTATTCCAAAGAGGTTGAAACTTGTAAATATGCATGGCAGGAAAAGGGTCTATAATTGAATAGTAATATTTCTGGGCACACCAACAATAAAAACAATAATAGCTTTAATGACAATGGCACCATTTCATACTGTTCCAAGATAGGTATAAAACATCTTATTCTCTCTATGGCTAATGCTGGCAGGCTCTTTATTTCCACCCAGTCACCATGCACCACTTGATTTCACTGTTCCTGAGACACAATGCACCATACATAAGGGCACTTATTTTTTTCTTTCTCCATTGCCCCCCAAGCCTGCTGCCTTCTTTCACACAAGAAGGTACTGCTGACTTACAATAGAGTTACTACAGTTACTGAAACTATAAAAAACAAGTTGTTTTTTTTTTATTTTTAACCTCTCAACAGCAACCATAACTAAAGGCTTATTTTTAAAAATATTCTTATAATTACTTTTTAATAGTTTGTCTTTATTTTATTGGTTTGCAATCACAAAGAGCATGCTGCACACATTTATCATAACATAGGGATTTAATGATATGTTGTAATATCAGTCTTCCCTGCCCAGAATGAATAGAATTGTTAGGCCTGTTATGTATCAGTGCCAACCCAGAGCAATGACAACACAAGTACGGGATATGAGGGCAGAATTGGTCTCAATTCTGAAAAAAATCAGACATCTCCAGCTTGTATGGAAATCAGACATTGGTCTGGCACAGTTAGCATTCAAAACTACCAGAGGTAAAAAGTTTAAAATAAAAAAAGACTAACAAGCATGACACGAATTACTGCCCCTGTTACTGGGTTATAGCAGTACTGCAATTCTGTGGTCTGGCAGGAGTTGTCACTTCCCCTTGCCATTGCTCCCAGTTACTCTGGTCTGATGAGACACAGTGCAAGATCACATGTCACATCTTTTGAACTGAAACACTAGAGCAAGTGATTTACTTAATACAGAAACAGCTTCATAAGGAAATCTGCATGTACAAGAAGTTATTTTCTTGAAGGGCTGGGAGGAGGAGAATGTACATATGCCTGGTTTAGGCAGGTTTTTATAAACCATGTAATACTGAGATGGCTTCATTTGCAGGTTCTGCCCAATGCTCCCTAATTCGACCAGTGCTGACAATACACAGTCAGCTTTCTGCATTTATTTTACTGTTTGAATTCAGAATATACACTTATGCCAATTAAGCAAAAAACCTGAATTTAAAACTGTAATAGGGTTATTATGGAATCATAAACTGAAGAATTCTTAGTTTGAGACATGAAAAAGTCTTTCTTTAAATAATCTTCACAAAAGAAAATGTAACAGCAATTTTTGATAGTACAAAAACCTTGTGCTCTTCTAGAGTCTGGTAAATGCCTACAGTGTAGGCATTTCAACTGATTGATACCATGCAGGTCACATGTAATTCCACATCATCAGGTTCTCTGCCTACACCTGCCACGTGCAATACCAGTCTCACTTCATGGTTGCCATAAAGCATAAAGAATGCTGCTGAAACAAGTCCACATTTCCAGACCAAATTAAAGACTTGTATAGTCATCATTTTAGTAGTTAGTTGCAATTCTTCACTTTTGAAAGAATTACATATGTATCACTAGCAGAAGCTACAGCTTCAAGCGCTCATTTTCAATGCCCCAAATCTCTTCAAGATTGCCTTACACACTACACAAATGAAACAACACATTAGAAAACAAAGGAATCAAACCAAGAACTTGTCTTGGAAATTTGAAATTACACTTTAAGCGAGAACTGGTATTTCCAAAAACCAAACCAACAGTCACAGATACAAGTCATATATAACTGCAACTTTAATGCAGCTTCCAACAGCATTATTGTGGAAAGGCAACGATGTAGTAGCTGACTAAAGAATTAGTAGTTAGCAATGCTTTAATGAATGGTTGTGAAAATTTTGCAAGCTGTTACTTTGGTTTAAGTCGTCTGTCAAGGTACTTATCTAATGTGAGCAGAATCAGTGATGACTTTATACAGTCAACTCTATGCAAAACTAGAAAGTTTTGGACACATATCTGTCTTATCTAAAATTGATTCACAAACCATAAGAGATTTGACCTTAAATACAATTGATTTAAGTGCAAAAACGTTTCAAGTGCAGAAATGCTAATGCATGCAAGCTGTCTAGTTAACCTACAAGCCTTCAGAAACAAGCCTATACATATACATTCTATAAGGTAAATCCTGTACTGGCTGATGAATTTGCATTTTCAAACTTCTTGCATGTGAAACCTTCTCAACAAGGGCAAATTTATTCTACTGCATTATGAACATTTCTACTATGTGCGTGCTCTATCTAGTCTCTAAGGAGTTAACTGTGAAAGTAAATTACCTTTCTGAGAATGGAATGTGTTGTGAATCTCTCAAATCACTGCACACCTAAGAAACCTGCCAACAGCACAATTTGCTCTTTACGATTTAACAGAAAAATAGACTTGCATTCTTTACGTGATGGTAGCACATATCTCTGATACTTCATTTATTCTATTTCTCTAATTATTCTTCTTCAAATTCTCACTTGCTTTAAGATATAAGAATTAGCATTTAACAGCTCCTAATGGATCCTGCAACAATCATACACAAGTTGCAAGTACTCTGGAGGAAGAGCCAAGACTACTTTTTTCCGTCTGCTTTCAAATATTAATGTAAAATGTAGAGAGATATTACTGTCAGAATCAGACTGATACACTACCTTTAAAGGGGAAAAAAAACCCACTGTAACTATGCTGAAATTTGAAAATGTTTATCTATGAGAACACATTGAATGTAATGCCACTAGTGCAGTGGATACATTCAGGGTTTCAACCCTGGGATAGTATCTTTACCAAGGATAGTAAAATAATAGCATATACAAGAGGAAGAAAAATTCTATTCACTTAAAAACAGACATGACCATTCATCAATATGAGTCCAATTAGCAATAGAACAATGTTCTTTGTCTAATGCTTACTAAGAAGCAAGCATTTAAACACAGTCACGGTATTTTTATGCTTCAGATTGCTGCCTGAAGTTTAGCTAGGTATTTTAATATGTGGTACAAGTTTTTAATTTTTTTAATTTCTATTTAAAGACCATCTGAGAATTTCTTTTCTGAAGGTTGCACATTAGCATTACCTTTATTTTAATCAACAGCACACTGTTTTCTGTGCAATGCAACATCATATATTTTCAGGTGCACAGATGCAACCCAATGAATTAAATCTCATTCATCTCCATTTAGCACGATTAAATTTTGCAAATCAAATTTCAAGTTACTTCTTGGGCTTCTGTTTCTTGTCCATGAATCATTTCACTTAAGACTGCAAACAGTTTGATTCACAAACTAAACTCTGTATTACATTTCATAGTGACTGATAATTCAAACCCGTGCGTGTCATATGTCCCCAGTGACATTCAAGTGCTTCAGTCACTATGTTTGAAAAGTGATCCTTTTTGATATTTGAGCCTCAGGTAAGAGGAGACCAATGTTGATTAGCAAACCATTTTACCTTTGGGAACTGGGTAAAACAAGAGTAATTCTTACACTTGCAAAGACAAGTTCAGACACTCAACCCGACTCCCCGTCTTTCTAGTAAAAGGAAGGGTTTTGCTCAGTTTCCACACCAAGTGGTTTGGAGATGGAAGTCTCAGAGTTCAGTAAATTCTAGCTACTCAAAAGCAATCACCCAGTTGAAACAGAGGAGTGGAGGTGAAAAGGAAAGAACACTAAACTGATCAAGAACAATATCTTGCTTTGCTTACCCAAAATGTCTGATTGAAGGGGTAATAAAGTATTATTTTCTTTTAGACACAGTTAAAGATAACTACAATTAACATACTAACACTATGCCTAGGTTTTATGTAGGAGTCTAAGTGTTTTTCCAACACTTAAGTTGCACTTAAGTGTTGGAAAAAAACCTAGTTCAGATCTGTGCTGCTCTTCTCATTTCAGAAACAAAGAAGAAAAAAAGAAAAAAGCTTTGTTCCACAAGATAGTTCCTTTGATTTTTCACTGACCCTCAACATACAGATGAATACATTTAAAACAGTCTTCATAGTAAACAGGAGATAATTTCAGTTACTGCATCTCTATTATGCTATAATAGAAAATGGGAGAGAAGAACCCTTACTTATGTGAAGCCATGCATAGGGCCGTAGCGTATGTCCAGCATCAATATTTCATGTTGTATTCAGGCAAGATCACACCAACATCCTTACTAACAACAGTCATGCTCTTTTCACAATAGAAGTAGTGATTTGCTGTTCATGTTACTTGCATTCCTGTGAGAATGCAATGAGCAATAGAGGGACCAGCTCTAGCAGCTCAGAGCTATGACCTCTCTTCCTTGGTATCCCAAAGGCTTTCCAAGATATCAAAGGAAGACCAGTGAGCACATCTGATATTCCATGTTTGCAATCTCCCCCTCTCCCAACTAATTTACCTTCAGGAAACTTCTAAAATTAATGGATCTCACAACTGAAATCTATTTGAGCAGCTCATTGAGGGATAACTTGCTCACTTCCTAAAAACCATCATGTCTGTTATCACATCCAACTTTGTTCACAAAAGGTAGTGTTAACTTAATGTTACCTAACCTTGTCTTTATTTTATTTTTTTTTCTGTTTAGTAAAATCTCTCCAAGCTACAGCTTTATGCAGGCTTGGAAAACCTTCTGATTAAAACTCATTCCAGTGTAAAACTGCTGTGAAATACAGTTGGGTAATGATGATATAATTGTTCTCCAACTTGAAGTCGTCTGAAAACACTGCGCTCCACAGAAGTCCAAGCCTGACATAACAGAAGCTCCTGCTTTTGCATTAATTGAAGTTTGTTAACACTACTAAACCTCATTTCATGGGAAAGAGGATTGAGACCTAATATTTAGCCTGAAAATTATGTTTAAATACTTTTTTTCTTCCAAAAAAGCTGCACTATTTTGTTTTCATAAATATGGGTGTAAGTTCAGCAACTGGATATAGGCTGTACCAGAATACAGCAAGGCCAGCAAAACCACAGGAATTTCTTTCTAAAGAGACCCCTCACAATGACAGCACAAAGTTCACAATTATTTAAGAGGTATTATGAAGTTAAATTGACAAAAACAATTACTGATTTGAATTTAAAATTTTAAAGTAAGAACATGAAGAATCAATAGAAAAGTGCCCTCCAGCAATATTTTGCAAGAAAATGCTTGGCAGAATGTTCAGTATGTGATAGGAATATTTACTTTTACACTCACTGCCAGAACTAATTTAAGATTTATTCGACACATTTGAAAGCAAGTATTCTGTGTTTATGTCTCCATGATGCTTATTAATTTCACTCATCATATTTTTAATCTTAACTATTGCAAAAATAGTCTATCTTCAGCTTTAGTATTAAAAAATTAAATAAAAAAGAACTTGCAAGGAAGTTTTTCAAATACAGAAGAAAATGGACAAGTTGGCTTTCTGCCCAATACAATTTCACAGCTACTTTGCAGCTCAAAACACGGATCCAGGCTTCAGACATTTTCTGGTGAAGGAAAAAAATGGGTTTCCCAGGGCATTGTATTGGTGCTGCTCCTGTGGGTTGGTTTGGTTTGGGCTTTTTTCCATGTTTTATTTATTCTGAAGTTTTTTTAGACTCAGATGCTGAGTAACGTTCTAGCAAAAGAACACACACATTGCAGCTTCTGGTCTTGTTTTTGTAGCACTTCTCTTGATGGTTACACTGCTTTCAAAATAGAGAACTTTATATATCATCCCACAGAGGATTAAAACTCTGGAAGATCCATTACTGGAAACAATGGACTGCTATAAATATTTCTAATTTAATACATTTAAGTACAGTTATATTGCCTGATTTGACCCTGTAAGTTATAAATGATATCAGCGTTGCATGCTATTTTAAGTTTGAGGTTTCCTGAAAAACCAAACTAGCTAAGTAAAACCATGGCTTAACATACTGGATTGTCTACAAAATAAAGTTTGCTTTAAACCTGACACCACTGGTAGCTATAGAACCGAATAGCTATATGAGCACAACAACATTCTATTGAGTGGGACCACATGCTGCACCAACTTGAAATCATCTAGAAATAGGTGCAAGACCTACTGCAACCAACCCAGCAAATTCAGACCTGACTGCTCAAACCTTCAGTCAAGTCTTAAAGGCTAATGATGACATTCTGCAATTTATCCTCCACTGTCAACATGAACATTTTAAAATAAAGCCTATTTGTAAAACATACTGATGAAGAGAGATGCAAAACACTTGCTGAGCTCTTAACTCCCCTTTAGATCTTCATAAGAAATAATATTTTATTCTGTAAAGGAGAAAAACCCTGTAGAGAAATGTACTTTGAAGAAAAACTTAACCACTGCAGAAATAACTGCCTTGTCACTTAATACCACAACATACACATCAGCAACACTAACTGTAATACATGTTGCACACATCTAATTTTTTAAACAACCTTCCTTTTCTCACCTGTGTCTAAAGAAATGTTATAACCAGTAGCATTAATAAAACATATGTTTTTACCAAAAAAAAAAAAAGACAATTTATAGCATTCAAAGTTTGTATAAGTATATATGGGGGAAGTTGAAAACAACATATGACAAAAGTTGACTGAAATATTTTTCTTTATAGCTGTTAGATGTGATAAATTTAAAATGCCTCGAGAATTTGATGCACTTTGAAGAAAGGCCATCATCCTAACTGGTCAGACACAATCTTTATATTGGTCAATCATCCTCCCTGTTTTGCATGGTTTTTGCTACAAAGACAATACCCACACATAATGAAAAATTCAGCCTATGAATAATTATCCCAAGTATTGTGTAGTAGCAGTACATTCTGTGCTGCCATAAATTCCTATTCAAAGTAGTTAAGATTAAGATCCGATAAAGTGTTTGTGACTATAGTCACAAACTGTGTCACAAACTGAAGTGACTATACCATGTAAATTAGATAGTTTTAAGACAGGAACAGCTCTTAAGGAACATTCTACATTACACACCACTCCCATGGGCTACATTGCCCACTAGCCAGGTATGAGAGATTTGAAGTATTTATCAAGTTTGAATTAGGATGTTCTTTCCATGCATTTGCTTTCCAATTAAGCCAAGTTTAAGGAAAATGCTACATGATAAACTAAAACAAATCCCCCCCCAACCAAACTTAAAGGAAAAGTATTCTGTACATACAAATTAATTCTATGCTGACAGCTAAATCAATATGTTTGCTTCTATCAATATATCACCCCAAGGAACTCTCCCTATTTACAACTTTATGAAATCAATATGTGCTTGTTCAGAGACGCATACAAATAATCTCTGTTGTAACAATAAATTTCAGGTAGTGACAGTTTCTTCTTTGTTTATTGCAATACTAGAGCTGCTCCTCATTTTGAAATCTTCCATTCTTTGTAGTAATAATAGCAAAAAGTATTTCTGTGATACAGTGTGTATATATATGTAACGAGATACTAAATTGGGGTACTTAGGAATCTAAAACAATAAATACAAAAATATTTGTAAATATTTCATTAAAAGTTTCCAAATGCCAGTTGCAGTAGGCTGTTAAAAACTTTTATTTTTTATTTCACCTTAGAACAGATTCGAAATAAAGCTTTACCATCTTAAAATTAATTATACTGTAATTTTATCTTAATAGATCTACACATCTGACTACTATGAATATTGCCCTCTTATCTATCTGTTTATTCTTTTGCTTTTTTTTTTTCTTTCTGAACAATGTTGTGTTATAGTATTTTGTGTTAATAGCAAGATTATTTTCTATGGTTATGGTTTTATCTTTTCTCAAGGTCAAAGTGCTCTCTCCAAGAAGCTGCTCTGGAGCCCTTTTTGAATGTAAACATTTCTTCTTTCATCTTAATTCCCAGGCATGTTTAAAATTCTAATCAGACTGTGAAAAGACAAATCCTAAAATAATGTAACACACTGAATAAAATTCACCCATCTAACAATATTTTGTTCTTCTTTATTTTATAAACATTCACAGAAAGTTAGTTTTGCAACCAATCTCACTAGATTTGTAACCTATAACTACCAAAGATGAGGAAACAGTGCGAGGTTTATGCTTTGTTATTTAGTTGCTCAGTGTTTTACTTTAAACTACTACTACTCATCACGAACAGTTGGTTCCCGTGTCACACAGCTGCTTCACGTTTTACGGTAATGCAACCTCCATGCAACATCCTAGACAGCTTTCTTGCAGCTAATTCAGTATTGTGCTTTTGCCACTATGAATTTTTGGAATAACTACCATTATTAATAACCCAAGGCAGTCAGAATAGTGCCACTTTGATTAGTTAGATTGCCAATCCAATAAATTTGGAAATAAGGGAGACTGGTCTCTAAATCTACAATACCATTTCCATTAGCTTCATATGAATCAATATTTCCTTTTTGCAAACCACACCCTGGCATTTCTTGTACTCTCCCTTTTCTTAAAGCCATTCAGGCATGCACTTTCAGAGTATCATATTAAGTGCTGAACAACCTGCTAATCATCACACTCACTCAGCTCCCCCTCAGAACCACATCACTCCAAATATAGGCTGTGCATTTGCAATAGCAGTTTAACCCCCTTCTTCAGAAGCTGTCTTAAAGTCATATCTGCCATCCACTTCAAAGGTCTTGACAACATACTCAAAAAAGCAATGTATGGATAAGGAATCCCCAATGGAGACGTGTCAGTGTGGTACACATACTCATTTCTCATACTGTCTCATTCAAAATAACCAATTTAGAGCATGATTGATTGGAAGCAAGAGCTGTTGTTTAATTTTAAACACCAGAATAAGGATGTATTTCTCCTACCAAAGCTGGATCTCCCTATCTACACAAATACATTTGCAATCTATGTATTTTAAGCTAATTCAGAGGCATGAATGCAAAACCCACAACTAGTAGGGATTATTTAATTTTGTGACACTTAGTTATTATCCCTTCTCATCCCCATTTCTCCAGCATAGCAACTGATAAGGGTGCTTTCTCTGATCAAAAAAGTATCTATCAGATTATAATATGCCAGTATGAAACTACAACCCTTTTGAGCAAGTGAAGTAAAAATCTGAGTAATCAAATACATTTACATTATATAAATAAAATCCCATTTCATTTTTAAGAAATGAAGCATGTGAGAAGATGGGACAGACTGAAGCTCGCTTGAAGATCTAGAGTTGCAGGTGGCACACTAAATACAAATGCAGAACACTGTGGCAGATGGACTGCCTCTCAATCAGCTAAAGAAATAAATATTAAATAAAATTTTAGCAGCAATATGACATTATTATTGTCATAGATTTACCTGCATAAACAAATTGGTAATAAATTTCAAAAATTACATAGGATTTAGTTTTTGTAAAAGCGTATCAGGACCAGCTTCTGTACACAATAGAGTTTTACTGAGGTACTTTATCCCAGCTTTCTCCAAAAAGTAAACTGTGTGATAACACTGTTTACTTATATAGACATCTGCCATGTTATTTTCAGAAATTTTTAAACTCTGTCACCCAGTTCACATGAATTTGAGAGAAAGCAGAGGTCAAAGATAGCAGGTTCTTATAAACTCTGCAAACATCAACTGCAGAGGAGAGAAGTATCACTACAACGTGAACACAGTCTTCCTTCACAGAGGTTTGTCCATTGGGTAACCTTCTAGTACAGGCATACAGGCTCAGTTTTGGACAGCAAAATGGGCACAGTATGTCACCTTTTTCCAGCTGACAGGTGATCGGGGAACACTAAAGTACACACAGCAAGATCATGTATGGAGGAAACATGGGGATTGATAAAGAAAAATTAGAGGCACTTTAAGGAATAACTAAGGTTGCTGAGGTGCAAAACAGTGTGCAATGTAGGTCTTTATGCAACAAAACTGGGCTTCACTATTTGTAAAACTGTAAAGACAACAGAGAAGACTAACACAACTGCTATTTGTGAAATCTCACAGTATTAGAGCTAGGAAGGACTTACTGAAACTGGTATGAGATTGAAGGGTCCTACAGAGACACGTGCATGTTACCCAGTATGATATACATACAGCCCTACTGCTTCCAAATGCCTTTTTAATTTTTGTCATACTGCAGAAGTCCAACACTGGACTTTTCTAGGACAGGGTTACAGTGCTGGTGGATAAGGGAAGGGAAACTGACGTTATCTACCCGGACTTGTGCAAAGCATCTGACACTGTCCTGCATGACAACCTTGTCTCTAAATTGGAGAGACATGGATTTGATGGACAGCTCACTCAGTGGATAAGGAATTGGATGGATGGTTGCACTCCAGACAACTGTGGAGTAAAAGCTGATAGCAACTTAGCCACACACTTTCACTCTTATCACTCAACTGCTCACTTAATGCCTTCCCCAACTTTCTGATTACTCTTTGTTCTGGAAAGAGAAATCCCCTTCCAAGTTAGAAGCCACACTCCACCTTCTAGTGTTTTGAATAACTTCCTTCAAAAATGCTAATGAATTGCTGTCAAACTCCTGAAAACTCAAATTTATTTGCAATAGAGCTAAGAGATGGTTTTGTACCTCTAAAATGAAATGTTAAGCATGAGCAGATCATGTTACATAGGTTTAACAAGCAGCCAGACCTCCAGGTAAGAAGGGCTCATGAGCACAATTCATTGATATGAGCTGGACACACAAATAAAAAATTTTTAGACCAATTTACATCTGGTTCCATGTGCTAGCATGATGTAGCGGTTTGAGTTTTCTACAAGAATATAACGTTTTATGTACTTATATATTTGGCTTACTTACAGTTTTTGCAAAGCTATCAGGAAAACTCATCTGCAGCTTACCACGCATACAGAAGTAGAAAAAATACACTGGCATTATTAGGAAAAAAAACCCACTGCTTGTCATTACACACTGCTTTCAGAGTTTGACCTCAACCTCTTGTTCAGACACAAAATATGTTCTTGCTTGCTAAATTTTTAGATTCTAGACTTTAGGATTTACTTTATTTCATTATTTTTACGATCTTGATGTTAGTAAATTAACTGTCATATGCTTAATATGGCAGCTACATTGATAACTGCAGATTGCTTGCCTATAATTAACTTTTAAATATTAAAGATTTTTTTATAAATCAAGCCATAACTGCAACACCATGGAAACTCTTAAGTCAGAAATTCATCTGACACAACATGTTCTCTTAGCTAGACAAGCTTATTAGCTGGTAACTATTTGATTCTGTGCAAGAGTTCGTATCCTCATTCTTGTTATCTTTAATAGCTCTGAATAACGATGCAAATGGTAGACTTCAGGTTCTGCAATACACATGAAATGATTTTAACAGGCCTGTAATAAAACTGCATCGCATCTGGTATCAGAACCATTATTTCTCCATGAACACTTCATGGGATAACTGGTAAACCACAATAGCAGCACCTTCTGGGTGAATCTTGCCCTAATGTGTCTGTCATCATTTTCCTTTTGCTCTCCTTGGCTCCGAAGTAACCCCGTCAAGAGACACACACTGCTAACCAACTCTCAGTTCTCACCACAAACACTTTACAGAAGTACTTTAAGACACTGTTCTGTGCTAAGCACATTCTGGCCCAGGTCCAACCAAACACTTCATAGATGAGTACTCTTTCTAATAGCAACATGGCACTCTATTAGGACCACCAAGCTCAATACCGGGTAAGGTTGACCCTGCAGCTACCAACAGGACTGTTATCTACACTCCACTTTTAATTGCAGCAGATGACCTTCATTAACTTCTGTAAATTAGAAGGGGCTTTTTTTTTGCATGTGTTTTGTGGGGCTTTGTTGTGGGTTGGGCTGTTTTTTCTAATTAAAAAAAAATGCAAAAAATTCGTCACAGTTATCCTTCAAAATAGTTAGTATCTCCCTTACATAACCCCCCCCAAAAACCAATGCTGCTAAACTTCTTTTAATTCAAGGTTAGAATCATTTCAGGGTGAAATTTGCACAAGAGTGAACAATTGCTGAATCTACTTTTCAAGAAAACCTTACATATAAGCATACCTTCCAGATAGCTGTTTTGTAGCATTCTGACAATCATTTGTTTTGACCTAAGTAAAACAGTTTGGTGTTCTCCCACACTTGTAAACTATCTTGGTATGTTCTTTTGACATGCAGACCGTTCAAGTTCCAGACCTTTGCACAGGCTTGACAAAGTGTTGCTTACTCAGGGGAGTAAGAATGGGCAGGGGAAAAGGAAACAACCATTACCTTGCAAATTATACTGCAGCTTTCTCCCAAATGGTCCTTTCCCTACCGAGCTGCTATACACACCGCAGCTCAGGCAGTCTAATTTATTTCATTTAAGAAGTTATCCCAGCATGGTTTATGCATATATATATATATACATATATACAGACACACACTTCTACTAATACCTGCAATGCACTAGAGTTCTCTGCATTGCTGCACCTGCCCTCAGGATGGACTTCATTGACTATCCCCAAGTTTGGAGACAGGTACGCAGCAACCTGAACTAAGGAAAAACCACATGCCAGCTCCTGTACAAAATGGTTATTTATTTCCAAGTATATAATTTCCATCTGGTTACTACTATCACTTCAATAATGAATAATCCATACTGTTCTCATCATAGTATTTTAAAGTTAATTAAATTACATGCTTTCACACACACAAATCTATTACAAAATTTTTAGCTGCATCCTTACCAGCTACAAAACATTCATGAAAAAATTTAAAAAGCACGTTGAAGATCTACTACATTGCATACATCTCAAGCTAAACAGATCATTTAAAGAAAGTCTCATTGCCAGAACTAGAAAATCCAGATTTAACCTCAATGCAGAGAGGTTATCTAAAGATATTCTTAGAATAAGTCTGATCAGTCAATTTCCAAAGTCTTCTCTATTCCACTTGTACTCTGAGCCTTACAGCAAAAGTTTGTGCAGCTTTAATTGCAAAATTATTTTCACCATATTCAGATAAAAATCACTAAAATTAAACAATTGAAAGACCAAGAACACTTGCCATTCCGGGGAAAAAGTTGTCAAATTTGCAACATCAATGGTGAATTTCATGTTTGCGTTAGTGAACAAAAACCATGACACAATTTCTCACTCTAAAACTCGAAAAAGCAATATTTAAGCAGTATTTCTCACTTGTTTACTCAGTTCATGACCAGTAAAATGATCATATGTCATTCAGGAGTGTTTGCATGCCAAAATATCCAAGATCTTGATGATTTATTGAGTTCCAATATGTAATTTATGAACAGAGCAATGACTTCCAAAATATCAAACTACCTTGTTGTTTGATGGTATTTTTCTGGTTATTTTTTGGTGGTTTTTTTAATAATTTTAAATTGTATCCTATTTAAATAAGTTGCCTCCCAGCGCCATTAATTCTAGCTTTTAGTAGAATACTAAAGTTCTCAGCACCTTCTGGTACATGACCATTGCTCCATTTTGTCACATTGTCATCCACGCTCCCTGCTTCGCCTTGCAAACACTAAGATACTAATCAGAAAACCACTGAATCCAAAGCAAACAACTGATTTGTGACATTTAAAATACTTGGCTGCAAGAGTCTGACAAATAGAGTTTTTCAGTTAATTGTAAATAAGGTGGTATTTTACCACAGTGATCAGAGATAAATCTTTACAGACAATTTAAAGGTCTGTGCTCAATATTACATACCACATTATGCACAAGAAAATGGCATTTCTCTCCCCCATCTGTCAAAAATACTTGTTAGAAGCAGATGCATATGAAGATTGTTGGAACACTGGTGGAGAGAAAAATTGACTTCTCTCATAAGAACAACTTAATGAGACCCACTCAGGGCAGTTTTCAGGTCTACCATACCAACAAATAAAGGTTTAATTTGGTCCAAAAGACTTTGAATTTATATTTCCCTAAAAAACAAACAAAAAAAAAAAACCAAACCCAAAAACCCACAGCTTCATTGCAAAACCCTGAAAAAGATTATTCAGGTTTCTGCAACAACCAACATTATCACAATTGTAAGATTTAACTCATTTCAGAATATGTAATACATGAAAAGTTCAAGAGTGCTGCTTTCCGATACAACAGACCCTGTCTTCTCTGCTAAATAACGTTACAATATTCATATATTTTTCATTATCACACAATTCTTCATGCTACTAAAATCAGTATTTTAAAAGTCAAAATAAGCAAAGAAAAATTTCATTCTTAAAGAATATGTTGACAGGATAAGTTCAAAATGAGTGAAATAGAAACTTATTACTCCCATAGAAACTCTGATGGTAACTCATCTTTCTGAAGCTGAAGCTTGCAGGGAAAAAGGATTATCTCTTCCTAGTTTTATTTTACCCATACATATGTATGCTTTTGTTTGCATAGATGGGAATGCCCATAGTGCCAGACTTGGTGTATATGAGCTCTACAAGCGTGTTACATGCTTTTATGATATAATGTTAGGAGAGTGTGGAAGTTTCACACAAACATTCACAATCCTGTAACGTCTACTGGAGGAATATATTTTCCTAACTATAAAATACATAGCAAAAACCTTTTATGAAAGAAAGTACTGAAAAACCCAGACAAAGAAGTTAACTTTGATATCGACTAAATCTTAGAAAGACTGAAAGATTCTTATTAGATCATAAATATATTCCAGGGTAACATACACCACTGCGGTAACATCTTAGGAACTATTATAGTTCATGATTTCTGTATGGTTAATGTGCTATTGAGTATTTGGGGGGGTTATTACGTTTTATAATCTTATATTGTTCTAAGTATATCTTCAATTAAAGGAACCTAATCAATTCAATACACTCAACAATAATTTGCATTGTCAGCAAATTAACATCAAAGGCAATTAAATTGTAACTTCAAAACTGGAACAGCACCCCCAAATGCAGTATTATTTATCAAGCTGCATACAATTACAATGATGGTCATGCATATATGTGTGCGTACACAATACAGAAACATTTAGTACTTACTAAAAAGGCTAACTAGAACTAAGATCTGTTATTTACACAGGAGCAGGACTGCAAATCTACTTGCAAGAGTATACTTCAACCTTCAAATTCTCACTTTCAAAAATTATGATCGGTGGACAGGAGTAAGCTGTTAAATTGTTTCATTTATTGAAAACTAACATCTTACTCTTTAGAAACACTTGAAAGACTATTGACTATTCGACAGTTTAGGACTAAAAGCACGAATTTTGGGATCAAAATATATCCAGAAAAATCAGAGTCTTGAGATTTGCAAGGACACAACTCAAACCTGTGTCCAAAAAAAAACCCACTTAAAACTACTAAAAAAAATCCTCAAACCAAAGCAAAATAAAAAACCCCAACACTCATAAACTTTACAGCATAGTCTATAGCTTGAGTTGCACAAGTGTTATCAGTGTTACAAGTGTTAAACTGTCTCATACCAAAATTGTAACTAACTTATTCATGATATTAAGTAGACTGAAAGGGTATGTAGAAGAACAGTGTTACTCTTAGGGTTTTTTTGGTGATGGGTCTGTTCGATGCAAACTGTGATGAGAGAGAGGATGCCATAAACAAGAACATGCTAGACACCAGCCTGTTGTAAAAATAAGTTGGTAGTAAAGAAAACCAAACCTGGTCAGTCACATTAATTGGTAAAGGTACATGGCAATCCTTATTTTAGTAAGATTATATACAAAATCCAGACACACAAACCTGACACGCAAGAAGCAAGCCTTACCTAAGTCATGGGCTATCAATAGATACAGAGATTTAAATCTGGTGGAGCTTAACAGAAGACTTGACTAATTACAGAGAAAATCTGCCAACTATGGGGGAAACAAATACCACTGAACTCTTAACACATCCAGTGAAAAGACAGAGCCCTTGTAGCACCTGGCTTTAGGCACACACAGTTTATACCTGAAATGTACCTGCACTGAAAGATAATCCTTTAGGAAAAGGCAATATAGATTCCTAACTAATGCAGTATGTAGGAAAGTTTAACCTAAAATGAAGTACAACTCCAGACTGACTTTGATACATGTTTATCGAGAAAGATATAAACATATTAATGAGTAACTGAACTTTTAAGCCTGGTGGTGTCATATATACATCAGCTGTAAATATAGTACATATCATACAATAATTTAGGAAATATTATATAGCAACTATTAGCAGTAGAAGAGAATTAGTAGCATTTTCTAATATTTGAATGACTAGTTCAGAGTATCAAAGGCAAACTTGAGAAATTCAGAGTGTTTAGGGCATAAGCAAGTCAAGAACTCACACATGGTCTAAGCAGATGATGCTATCAGAAAACAAAGGTGGGAAAAACCTCTTCAGTGAGTCAAAAAAAAGCCTTTTTTTTTTTTTTTTCCCAGAAAACAAATAGTAAGAAACAGCTTGAGCCAGAAGTATCAAACCCCACAGTTCTTGCATTACACTGGATGGTGCGGTCATATCTTCATTTAACTACTTTAAAGATTTAATTTTAAACTTTTGCAAGCCCACGGTCTATACTCAACTCACCTACCCCTGAAGCTCTGTTCACTCAGCTATCATTTGCAGATTTCCAAACACCCCCTAAAATTTAGCTGTTGCACTCTAAGATTTTGACTTCACAAATAATTTTCTATTAGCGTTTCTCTGAAATTAATTCTAGTTTGATTTTATGCATCTCAAGTTTTACTTCTACTTTCATTTTATATTTTCAAAAAGAGACATTTTCCTTCTTCAAAGCATGTGTGTAGTAATGGTGCCAGCTGTATCTGTAGCATGAACTGTTTTTTACTCCCTTTATTTAATGCTCATGTTGCTAAATAAAATGCTTTTATCTTGCTCCCAAGAAGGTCTGGTATTTTGACAACTGGTCAACACTTGGATATCGTCAAAATTTTATACTAAGAGTCGTGTATGCTTCTGACAGTATATTAAACTGGAAAACACTCTTACTTCCATGATATCTTGGGAAGACGGTGTGGTTTTGCAGGGCAAGGTTGGGGGAGTGCGGGTGGGGGCTGTGCAGAGGGCTGCAGGGGTGGTGTCTGCAAGAAGCAGCTGGGACCTTTCCCATGGCCCAACAGAGTAAATACCGGCTGGGCTCAAGTCCAGACTGTGCCACTGACAAGGCTGAGCCAGTCAGGGATGGTCACAGCGCCTCTGGGAATCACATTTAAGAGAAAAAAACCTGCAAGCAGCTGCTTTTTGCCATTGGAGAAGGGAGTTAGAAGACTACTGTGAAAGAAAAAAAAAAAACAACAAAAAACCCTATGTTCCACAGCATATTTCATTGAATAACAGAAGATATTTTCTGAAATCTGAAATGCAGGAATCCACAAGGCACCTATACTGGTTCTTCTTCATGGTTGCCCTTTCATTAACTCCAGCAAACACTGTTTGACAACATTCAGTTACAATATCCTGTCAACCATTTGCCTTTTCCCTTTCAGAAGTCTGTGGAGAATATTTTTTTCTTCCCTCTCCATTTCTCACTTTCCCAAAGAAGGTATTCTGCTGAAGCACCACAATAATTACACTGTTCAGAAGTGTAAAAAAGCACAGATAAAAAGCAACAAAAGTAACAAATGCATACAAATAAAGGAGCAACTGGTATTGTCCCACAACAGTATGGCATTCCAAAAGATGCAAGATGATCTGCTCAGGTTCTCTCAGATTCAACCTGTCTATGTAAGAAAAGTGATGGAATCTTTCTCTTTGAAGGATTTAACACACTGCAAGTGTCATAGTTCACAGTTTCTGGAAAAACCCACCCGAGACTCCCATCAAACATAGCAGAAAACATCTGGCAATTATTCTGATCCTCTTCACCAGCCTAGATACAAGCTCAGCACACTGAAATCACTTCTGAGCAACAGTGCGAGTCAGGCCTTGGTGTGCCGAAACACAACATTACACCTCTCCCAGTTGTTAAAGTGAATAAAGAAGATATCAATAGGCAATAGCCAGTTAGAGAATCAAGCATAGTTCAAGTTTATTCATTCATTGCCTGATCTCCTCACCTATGTTTTCCTACTATCTGTCATTTATGAACCATTGAAACTACCTCTTCAGTATTCAGTGACGAAAGACTGACATCCTACCCATTTCAGCTTTAGTCTTCACTACCTGAGGTAACATGTGGCACTAGCAAGGTTCATCTTCCTTATTATTTCTCCCTTCCCTTTAGATAGTTTATGATGCTGGTGAGCACAATGGAACCACATCTTTCTACCCTCTACTCTTATCACTACTATGTGAAGGAAGGTTTTTTTCCCAAGAGACTGAGCTAGAGGGATTTGGGTTTCAACAGTAAACCACAGCATCAGTTAGATTACCCTTACTGCACGCTCAGCGATACCTGAATGCACTGGAACACTGCAAGATACAGCACTGAAGAAACAAGGCAATTAATACGTTCCACCATCTTTGCTTTTTAATCGAGGTTATTAATTTATCTATGCTGGAGTGGGGATAGTGAAAAAAAATTATCTTTAACCCTACTGGACTTTATAGAAGAAGGCAGAAGAGTCAGCAATATTTCTAACAAGGAGTAGTAATCAGACTTCAATGAAATCTGGTATTAGAAATTTGTTTTCATTCATTAGCATCTATGCTCAGAGGAGCTTTGTAAATGCTTTGCTATCCCTGCAACAAGGTTTACAAGCAGTCTAAAAATTAAAGTGCCTTTATAAAGTCATTCAGAAATCAGAACATCATAAAAAATACTATATCCAAGTCAGAGATGCACAGAGCATGAACAGACAGCTATGCATATGAAAAAGCCACACCTGTACCGATTGCATTTCAATACAGAATTTAAGTATGCCTCTAATTCTGTATTTCAGCCATATTATTTATTATAACTTGTCTATAAAGTAGCATCTCATTTCTACACCTGAACAGTGGCCCATGCTTTCTGCCAATTACCATGGTCCTTCCATAACAAACTACCATACTCTCATTTTCCAATCCAAGCAAAGACTTCAAAGCGACCGTGGAGTGAGTTCTTATTAACTCACTGTATAATATACATTGTGAGAATTTGCATTAACTCAACCAATGCTAACTCTTTCTAACACTTACATACCTTCTCCTATAAATGACATGCAAAAAGTTTCTGTTAGTATTTTGTGTCATCCATACTATTCTGAAGTCAAGTTTAACAGCAAGTGAAAAGGGTTGCAGAAATTTGGAGCTTTTACTCTTTGGCCAGGATTAATAACTCTTGTTATAATTACTGCCTATTCATTTTGCTTAACAAAACAACTGAAACTCAGTTCACAATGCACATAGGTTTTAATAACAAAAATCTGTATTTTAGACAGAAAGCTTTACCCATGCTATCTTTCTATATACAAATGTTTATGTATTTAGACACAGATGTTTATATACAAATACGTAAAGATTTGCAAGAATGAAACCATTGTGGGAAGTACTTTAGTATGAACCACTAACCTTACCTGATAACTCAAAAATCCCTTGCATCAAAAAAGATCATGCTGGTATTTCTTTCTGTTCCTTAATGTCCTGTTTAAATGAACTAAAGGCAAAGGCTTCCTGCACAACCCCCCTCTTTGCATGGGAAGAATGAATACTGGTATGTGGAAATGGAAAAGTGGATTCCCTGGCTAACAGTGAAGTCAAAACAGTACAAACTAATGGAGTACAAACCTCAGGAAAAGCAGGACAAGAAATTCATCTGACCCCATTTCTTTTATTTAATTTATTTTCCCCACCCAGAGACACATTGGTACTCATCACCTCAACAACATTTTGATGCATTTCTACTGCATATTGAGAAATAAATAAACAGGGAAACAAGTAGTATAACTTCACATGTAGCCTTGTGACATTTAAGTCAACAATGCATTGGAAATGGGAATATCTTACAAAGCAACTAATAATTTGTTTTCTGAGTCAGGTCAGGTGCAGTTACTTTTCATCATTTTCAGTGCTCTAAATACACTGAACAAGAAAGGGAAAACACTTCCCAAGAGTATCATGCACTAAGAGAATCTTCCCCAAACATGCTGTCAATGCAAAAGACAGCTACTGCATATATATTTTTTAGAAAGTTATCTTTCATAATATTACCTTTTATTCAACTGCTCTGCAGGATTCTAAGACCGCATTATTTCCTGGGAAGTCCTTCTTGTCCTATTGAAAGGCTTCTCCAAGGTATGGCTTATAAAAATGAATAATTAAGAATGACTGTTCTGAAATCAACCAAACCACAGTTGTAAAACCAGAACTGCAACTAAGGAATCTCACAGAGGAACACTGATATAAGCAAAGCTGCTTTAGCACAAGTTTCCAGCACTTCTTGTATTCTCTGCAGTACAGTTATAAAGTAGTTTTAAAGTAGTTCAATTTATGCCTGTGTCTCTATCAAAGCTTTAAGCTGTACTTCTAAATGCTATACAACTATAGGTATTAAGAAACTGAATACTGTCCATTCTTCTCTGATATTCAGTAGCTGCTACATATTTCATGTTCTAAAAAAGCTTTAATGAATAGACATTCACATTTCTAAACTTCTGTGTGTCTCTGTATATTTAATAATTAAAAAATAACCACCTAACCCAAACTGTTCATTTATAAACAGGCCCGCCACCCAGAATGAAGCACTTCTAACAGGAAAACTCAAATCCACATTTATTCCAAGGCCCTAAAATAATTTAGTTCTGTAATGACTCAGAAAGCCTTCCAGTCAAAGCCACCTGTATCAGACTGATTTCCACATACCGCAAGCCTTCAAAACTTATTACAGATGTTTCAGTGACAACTCAGAATATTCAGCTTCTACCCAAGGTACTGGTTGGTGCAAGCATGCCTCATTATAAGTCAACTCAAGAACAATCAACCATGTCCGGATCTATTTTACAATCCTTTATCTACAGTCTGCACTTTTTCTGCACCATCCCTTAAAACCTATAAAAAAAAAAAAAAGGTTTTATCTGTTTGAACTCCAAAACCTTGAAAAGAGAGTCTCGCCATACACCACAGGAAAATAGTTTTGAGTTTTGTCAACACAAAATTCTGCAATTATGTTACAAACTGTACTGAATACTGGAAATGGACATTTTCCAAGTACCCCTCAATTAACTATATTTTCTTGCAGCACCGAGTTTGTTGCAGTTATGTTGAGAGCTACTGAAAAAAAACCTGTCACAGAAGCTAATGGGCTTAAAGTCTATTCACTAGCTGCAATGTGCAGGTTTCTTCTTTCAAAATCTGTACTTAAAACTTCTCCTGCCTCCGCTGTTATCTTCTGAGATTTACTGAAGGTGAATTTTGTACAAGTTCCTTTGCTCTCATAGTCCATGGCACCTCTCCTACTTGGGATCCATATGAGAACTGATCCCTCTGAACTGCTTGATTTCTGCTTTCATATAGACAGAGATGAAGTGATCTCTTTGAGCAGCTCTCAACAAAATCCCTCTACAACGTAAGAGCTTCACATTATACCCTTTCCTATGATCATCTGCAATATTTAGTTGAGCTCATTGCTAGTTCATCAGTTAGTGAGTCCTATAATGAGCACTGATATGGTAACAAACTCAAGGTACTATGTAGAGAATTATCATCTATTGAGACTTAACTAGCTGTCTCAGAAAAATTTTTGATAAATCTGCATCTATTCACTGTATGGGGGTGAGAGGGAAAAAGTTGTGCTTTCTTTTTATCTTCAAAGTAATCCCCACCTAACAAATGTGTTAACTACTTTTACCTATTTGTTTAGCAGATCAGAATAGTGTGTGTTTATAAAGAAAAGCAAGCACAGTAAGAAAGCCATTTCTGGGAAACAGGCTTGATATCAGAAAGAGAAAAGCTCCTTTTGCTAAGTATTAAATGCAAATTTGGGGGTTAACACTCACAATTACCACCCCTCAACAGCCCCCACCTCCCCAATGCCTTCTGTACATAACTAATTGTAGTACATCCTTTGTTACACATCACTGTAACAAAGGGTGCTGACAGAGAAGACAAGGAAGCTTCCCCAAGTGATGTTGCCATGCATAAACATTCAATCTTACTACATTAAACTTATTTTTACCTTGATTCATGTTGCACTTGACTGCAACTGAATAGTCAGAAAGCAGCTGCTACAGAAAATCATTGTGGCTGCCATCAGTTAATTATTTCTGGCATCGGCTTCAGTTTTCGTGGATTTCCAATCAAAGTAGCATGAAGCTGCGACTGGACTCTACATTGTTTGAGGAGAAAAAAGTAACATGTTCCTGAAAACTTCCACCAAGATTCCCAGAGTCTCCCTCTCAAAGTTTTTCCTGCAAGTTCTAAGGTTTATGATTTGGAAACATCAAATGAAACAGGAAAGCCAGAAATACTAAAGCTTCCACAGTCCGAGTCTCTCGGAAAGACTCGGAGAGATGATAACTTCAGTATTCTCTAGTGTCAAGCCAGACTTTAGAGTGAAAACCAACCCAACAGCTCAGGGTTTCACCCCTTAACTCTTTGCCTTCGCTTTCTTTCCCCTCTCGTATTAATTACAGAAAACCTTAATTATAGTTTTCCTGAGATAAATACTAATAATGGAATAGTAGAAAAGGAATTTCACGTGATTTTTTTTTTTAAAGGTACTATTTTCTCAATACAATGTTTTGGTTTCAACTACCAAACTAGTTAAAAATAATTCATTAATACACACATTTCATTTTCACCGCAGCTGTGAATCAGGGATTAAAAGCCAACAAGACCCTTCTTTAATAATTTACTGCTACCAATAAGACTACGAAGAAACATAATAAGAATCCATCAAGCATCACAACATTCTCTCGTGGCATTAAAACATGGCAGAGTACATTCAATCTCTAATGCAAGAAAACTTCCAGTAGCTGTATGATAAGCATACCAACCAAGGATTTGAAAAAAGTCCATCTCTGAAAAGCTTCATAAATGATCCAGTTAAGCTTCCTTTTCTAGTTGTGGTTGAAAACAGAATATCCCTTCATACTGATTCTGCCTATTCATACTGTTTTAAGACAAAGTACTAATATTAAAAAAAAAATAAATATTAAGAACATGATTAATATTAGTCAATCTTGTCAAACGAGGGTTAGCAACCAACTATGTAAAGGATGTGCAAAGTCCCTTCTACAGGACTACAGTGTTTACACAATGTCTGCATTGCTAAATTTTATCAGGCAACTTTTAGGCATGTTTTAATTGTGTGAATATTAGTAGTTAAGAATGGTTTTTATATTCTGTTTCTTATTGCTTTTATGCAAACATATTTTTTAGAAGGAAGGATTGTTTAGGGTTTTTAAGGATCTGATCTAGATATGCTTTTATCCTGCTCACAGAGAACATGTCTGGATTTCTGTTAAATTTCTGGATTTGAGAAACAAACAACTGGGAAGGTTTCTTTGGAAACAGAGTTTCTCTTTTCATATAAAAAAAAAATCAGAAAGCAAATCTGTACAGACTGCATAACTAAACTAGTATTTTCCCTGCAATGACAGGAACAGCTCCATGTAAAAACATTCTTAATAAATCTCATTTCTACGGTTTTATTCTGGCATCCTGCCCTTTTGAGATCTGTAGGAAATAGCCTTACCAACGCCATCAATAAAACTGAATGACGAAGCAGATGTCCAGCAACACAGCACTCACTGTTACATCAGAACTGCAGAGGGTGCATTTTTTCAGGGGAATTTTTCATTTTCAAATAAGAAATAAGTCTAATGCTTTGGGTTTAAATTTTAAAAATCTTAATCAGGAGGAGGCAGATGGTTTCATCCCTTGCTTTAAAAATAATTAACTGAAATAGTTCAGAACATAGCTCCCAAGAATAAAATACCTAAGAAAACCAGAACTCGTTACATTCCTTTCCAGTTTGTTCAATGTATTTCTTCTCAAACATCTACTGCTTCACAAAATAAAATAGTTAAGTACACAAAAAATTAATTTCCTTCACACTCAGAATAGAGAAGCATATGACTATAAATACATAGTAAATAACTTAAGAATATAAAATCAGATTTTAGCTTGAGGATTTCCTGAAGTCTCCAGAATTTTGGACTTTGAAAGACTGTTAAACATTAAATACCCTGAATTTTTGTCCCTCTACTTATGTTGTTATAAATCCTTAAGAAGTAATCATAAGCAGGAATCACACAAACATTTGAAGATTTTTTTTTTCTCTAAGTTTGTAAAGATGGAAGAGAGTCTAAAAATAATATTCAGGTATTCAAGAGGACATCCTTAAGTTTTAACAAAAAAGACATTTGCCTGAAGATTATGTGGCCATATGTGCAGCAAGAAAATCCATGTTCTATGACACAAGCTGGTCACGCCAGTTACAGAAGCCAGTGTAGGCCAGTGAGAATCTATGCAACGCTTACCACCAAGTTTCAAACAAACAGATGAGTCACTACGGCTCCAGAGTAGGTCAGTTCCTCACACTTTGGCTTTTCATTTTGCATGCTGCTTTTTGTTATTAACACAACCCATCTTACTACCATGAAGTCAGCACTGTAAGCCCCAGATTATACAAAAGGAAGAAATGTACCATCACGCTGACAAGCCTGACTGCGGCATTGCAAAGCTGATGATGGTAGGAGCAAATTAATCATGCAGAGATCCATGCTGTCATAGCTAGAAGCTTTTGGTACCTGAGGTGGCTCAATTATAACTAGTTAGAGCATATCCCTACTACACTCTGTTCTGACATGCAAGCATGCCAAGACACTGGAAAAAGGTTCCTTACACAGTAAGGAATCATAAAAGGTTGCAAAGACACAAAGCTATTCAAATCAACAAGAAAGCTTAGAACTGACCTGGAAAAAAATCAAATCTCCCAGCAATGCAAATTGATCTGCTAGATAAAGCACTAAAGCACTTTTGTGCACTAAAGTCAGCTACTAGTCTCCAGAGCAAATGAAATTTTCACAGATGTGACTGCAAACCTATCAGCCTGAAGAAAAGTCTATCCCTTTCTCCACATACTTAAAAAACAACCTTCTGCTG
Organism: Heliornis fulica; assembly: GCA_013399135.1. Taxonomy (NCBI): domain Eukaryota; kingdom Metazoa; phylum Chordata; class Aves; order Gruiformes; family Heliornithidae; genus Heliornis; species Heliornis fulica. The sequence continues at coordinate 72,572 of VXBZ01001816.1, read as the reverse complement.
CTCTTGTAACAGCTTTAACCAAAGGAGCACACTGCAAATGGCATAAATGGAACAAAGGAAGGACACATGCTCTGTTAGAGATTAACAAGTTGTTAAAGACTTTACATCTAAAAAGAGCCTCAAATTGAAAGCCCTACAATTTAAAAAAAATAATGATATTTTAGAAAAATAATGAGAAATGTGGATCACTGTCTACCATGCTGCTGATCATTAAATCCTGCTTTTTGTAAGGCTACTTATTTTGGCCCTTACCTGTGGATTTAATGATTTTCTAATTAAAACTTGACAAACAATTAATCTGTGATCCCTCATTTACTTGAGAAGTTATTCTGGTGTCTGTTTTATTAGAAGATAATCTTATAGCTTGATACCCATACTCAAGTTAATTTTATGAAGGCATCACAAACGTGCCATTTAAACACAACCACCAAACACAGCTATTAAAAGTGAGTCATAATTTTAATGAGGCTGCATAAAGACAGTGTGGTTGGCAAAATAAGTTGAAGGCAACATCCCAGTCTGCCTAAGAAGGCCAATCTGTTTGTAAAAACACACAAGTATCACATACTAAGCACAGTACTTAGTGGCAAAATATCTGTATAGGGGCATGAGGGGGGGACAAGACAAACTTTCAAAAAGGGATTACAGTGTGTAATTTAACAGCATAAGTCTTGTTGCCTTATCTTTTCTGGATGTCATAGAATGGTTGGGTTGGAAGGGGCTTTAAAGACATAGTCCAACATCCCTGACACAGACCTTCCACTAGGTCAGTTTCTCAAAGCCCCCCATTGCCCCAACCCCAATCTAATCTTGCACACTAGTCATAGGGCATCCACATATTCTGTGGTCAACCTGTTCCAGTGCTTTACCACGCTCAGCATAAAAAAAATTCTTCCTTGTGTCAAATTTAAATCTACCCTCAATTGAAAACTGTTGTCCACTGTCCTGTGACTACAAGCTCTGGTAAAAAGTTTCTCTCCATCGTATAAACCCTCTTTAGGTACTGAAATGCCTCAACAATGTCTAGTCAGAGCCTTCTCTTTTCCAGGCTGCACTCCCTACCTCCCGCAGCCTTTCCTCATGAGAGGTGTGGCCTTCCTCTGGACCCACTCTAACCATATGTACAGTGCTAGGGGCCTCAGAACTGGATGCAGTACACAAGGTAGTGTCTCACTATGATTAGGTGGCTAATGGACTTGGTCTTTGCTATCAGCATGCCTTCCTAACAGGCTCAGAAACTATTAAGTTACTTTAACTTAAAGTTACTTACTTTACAACAACTAGTTAGCAACCCCACTCCCAGGCCAAAATTCTCTCTCAGCCAACACTACAAAGGCATCATTTCAGCCAACTTTAAAGGTTCCTGAAGAATGACACTTATGCTTATCAACTACTTGTGAGTTAAAACCTTTGTTACATTTAAGGACAATCCCATTATAAATTAGTTCTACATTAATTTACAGATATGGTACTTGATTTTGTTGGTTTTAATCAAAAACGTTGTTTTTTTCTTGAAGGCACGCAAAAAATACCTTCGTACATTTTCTAGTTGCCTCAGCTACAAGGTCCAACCCACTCTCTTAATGAAAGCTCTGTAATTCACTTGTGACAGCCTGTGTACAACAAATGAGCTGCAAATAAATTCCCCCCATAATTATGAGTACCAGGTATTTAAAATATGCCATTGGAAAAGCCTACCTTACTCCACTGGCAGAGATCAGCGATATTCAAAAATAACCAGACACAAATCTGTGACAAGTTACACCAATGAATAAACTCCAAAGTAAATCAGCAGTGCGATCAAGTGAGCCAAATCACCTTGTAACCAGCAGTGTTGATATAGCAAGATTTCTTGGTACTGAGCATAGGCAGGTTTTATTTAAATTCTGAGTATTAGCCAGCTTAGACACACTTCTGTAGTATAGCCACACAGTGTGTAGACACAACCCCCAGCTAAGATATCCTGCTGGAGAAGATTATCATTCACTGAAACCTATTTGACTTCTGACCAGGTTCACTATACAAGAATCTGCCTAAAATCTGTAGGAGAACCTCATATAGTATCTTTTCCATTGGTATAAGAGAGTCCCAAAAATATCAAAGTTTTAGTATTTTATGTCTAGAGCCATGACAAAGATTAATAGCCTCTTCTTCCAGCAACACATCTCAAAATTGCTTTAATATATGGCCCTATAATTATAGCATCTTGAAGAGACACACACAAAAGTGAAGCAACTCCTGCTAGCATAGTTACAAGTTACAGCTTTTACTAAGTAATTGTTCATCCTCGTCCAGACTGAATAATCAAAAAGGCAACAATTTATTGGATAGCAAAAACTATATTTAGGACCTAAAATGTAAAATTAGACACGTAATACTGAATAATTGTTATACCAATGCTATATCAAGTACATGTTCATTAACATTCTACATACTTTAAACTGCAAAGATTTTATGGACATCAAGGTTGGAGCTTTTTGTGGGTGACGGAGAAGAAGTGTCATCTTTCTAGTCCCATGGCTTCTTTTATAGATCTTGTAAAGGTCTTTCCCTCCAAAGGAAATTTCGTCAAAAAGCACTGACAATTCCACTGCCACTTGTTTAATTTTGGTGGAATCGTCCAAGACCAGTACTGAAGATGGCATGCCACGTGCACTACTCTGCCACAACAAACTGAACTTCACTAGAGTTCGTAATAGATACCTCCCCACCTAGCTACTGAAGGAGTATTAGTGCTATGCTCTAAAGCCTGAGTACGGTTCAAATGCCAACTGACAACAAAGAAGTCTTTCAAGGACTTGCAGCTCTTCAGCTATTTTTTTACCCAGCCCACTGAAATGAAAGCACTAGGATTAATTTTACTACAACTATGCAAACCTTTATATGTATTTATACATCTATAGTTTCAGCTTTTGAACCAGGTACTAATTCCCTTGAACAGTGATACTTGGGAGAAGGACCATTACCAAAACCATTACCAATTCTCTACAACTTCTCTAAACCCACAGGCTTTGTAAGCAAGAACTGCTACATACCTGCTAATAAAAATTATTTTTTATTTAGATTCATACCTCTGAGATCTTAGATTGCTAAAGGACTAGTTATTACCTTTTCTTACATCCTATAGATGTGTCATTAAATATACCTTGCACAATACAAGATATATTACTCTATTTATTAACAAACCAGAACACAGCAGAACATTTTTCTCATCAGAAGACAATTTTGAAAAAAAAAAAAACCCAAACCCAAGCTAATATAATTAAAAATATCATTTTTATATATAACATAAACAAAAAATCATGCAAAAAAATCAGTTGGAGAAGAATAATTCTGTACATTGAAGTGATTGCTGTAACATTCTTATAGCTGCTTTATAAACAGTGCTTATTATCTCAAACACAATGTTCTTGTCTAACACAGCAATCCTATAAATAATGCCCAGACCTCTGGCACTAAAGAAGATTCTGCTCAGTGAAAAAAAATCTAAGTGAGGAACAAAAAACCCAAACCATATATGCAGAATAAAGCTTCAGAGGATCTGAATTTGTAACAAGAAGATTAGGTCTTCAAGCAAGATCTTCCTAAGGCAAAAAGTCACCTATCCAGTCCTAAAAAAACCCCAACCCCAAGCCACCCAACCACTAAACGAACAAACAAACAAAACCAAAACAAAACAAAAAAACCCCACTAATCAACGAACTTTCGCATTGCTATTACCCATCAGTGGGTAGAAAACAGTAGTTTCACTACTGTGATTAACTTGCATATATTTGCATATGTGTTTGCATAAGGCCTTGCAAGTTCCCCAGTTGGAGTCTGATGAAGTCATAAGATGCTGGTTTTATGTCACTAGAAAGTTTGGTTACCTCACTACATTTAGACAATATTTTATATGACTTCAAAACGTCATTCACAAATTCACAGCTTCACAGAACATTAGGAGTTGGAAGGGACCTCAAAAGATCAAGTCCAACCCCCCACCCAAGCAGGATCACCTAGATTAGATCATACAGGAATGTGTCCAGTTTGGTTTTAATGTCTCCAACGGAGACTCCACAACCTCTCTGAGCAGCCTATGCCAGTGCTCTGTCACCCTCACAGTGAAAGAGTTAATCGACAGATTATCTTCCAAAAAACAGTAATAGACTTTATCATATATTAAATACTCAAAGCCAGACCTATAACGATAAACAATAAAATGCTTCTATAACCTCAGAATAACATTTGACATTTCAGCCTATAAACACATAGCTCTATTGTTCCTATGAAAGATCAGAATCTCTCTTATTAGGCTTCCTCTCCATGCTACAAAGAGCATTCACAGTTAAGCATGCGCAAAGTAAGGATACAATTACACCAAAGTACCTTACTTTTAGTGACATCTGTAGGAAAGGAAGATTAGACAGCAAGGCATAGATCTTAAGCCATTGGCTCTTCAAAACAGGCTCTCTGGAATATTTTGTTCCTCAGCAGATCAAAAGACATACTTTTCTAACCACTTAGCTCCTTCATATTTATAGCTGCTGACACTCAGCAGGATCAGGAAGTTTACCATGCATAATGGTGGGGCATGCATCTAATACAAAGATAAGAGAAAATGAATTTGCAAGAACGTTTGACCAAGGTTAAATAAGAGAAGCATTTTGTCAATGTAGTCTCCAAAATTACTTTGTTATACATCGAGATTGATGGCAGATAAATTGAAAACATGTAAATACAGTACAGATTCTATATAGCAGATAGTTATATCCTCATTTCCAGAGGTCAAAACTGAAGTATCTGAAGCAAAACTGAAGTCATTCCTTCTGTATCAAGGATTCTATCAATTTCAGTTGCCGCAACTGAGCAACGTCTAAAGTAACTTAAAAAGAAAAAGCCAGTTTTAAGCTTCATTTTTTTCCCCAATTTATCTACCAGTGCTATGGTTAGCTAGCCATTAAATTCCCCACTTAACAGAAGTGATTCTACATAAATTATTCAAAAATGTATCTTCAGTCCCTCCAGTTCAGTCATTTTTTTCTTCAAGTCCAAGTCAGTAACAAAACTGCATTCCTCTATAGGCCCATACTTTGGAATGCAAACAGCTGCTTTATCTTATTTCTCCCCATTAGGAATAATCACCTGTTTGCTTCTGGAGTTTGATTTCCCATCCTGATTCTGTTCTGCACTACAGACTCAATATCAGTGCTCTCCCTTTAGCAGCTGCCTTATCACGCATATGTCTGCTTTGGGAGAACAGAGGCAGAGGGAAATCTTGCCAACAGAGCCGTTACTGGCTAAAAAATTAGCCTGCTTTAAATGTATTTTGTACAACGTGGTGTCAGCTGTACCCAGAGTGATTCTTACCAATGTTGTGTAGGTGAATTTCTACCACTTGACATATACAATTTTGCTCTTCATGAGTTAGGGTTCACATTAACCTTTTCTTAGGCCCATGGCTCATTTACAGGGCAAATGAGGTTTATCTCAGTTTTCATAGTTATACTTGAAAATTCAAAAGTTGCTTCTACTTCCACTAATGCCATGACAAAAGTCGCATACAGTTGACCATCTTGAATGAGAAGAAATTTCAGATACTGTGGTGGTTTCACCCTGTCTGGAGGCCAGACTCCCACCAAAGCCGCTCTATCACTCCCCTCCTCACTGGACAGGAGAGAAAATATATGTTGAGAGGCTTTGGAGTGAGGTAAGGACAGGGAAAGATCATTCTGCAATTAGCGTCATGGGCAAAACAGACTCAACACAGAAGAAAAGCAAGAAAATTCTCTAATTTATTACACTACACACAGAGAGAAACTAGAGTTGGATAATGGGAAGTACAACCAGTACAACCCCCCCCCTCCTTCTTTGCACACTTCACTTTATTCATGATGTTACTCCTCCCCAGGATGGCACGGGGGAAAGGGGGGAAATAGGGAATGGAGCCTTGGGTCAGTTCCTCTTGAGTTGTTCTTCTTGGGAGGACAGCATTTCTCACACTCTTTCCCTGTGCCAGCGTGGGGTCCCACTTACAGGAGACAGTCCTCCACTACGCCCTCCACATGAGTCCTCTCCTACAGGGCCTCAGCTCTTCATCAACTGACCCAGTCTGGGTCACTTCTATAAACTCATAGAATGTCTCTCAGTCCCAGGTTGCTGGCCCCAGCCTGGTCCCCCACAGTCACAAACCCCTCCCAGAAAACGTGCTCCAGCCTGGGCCTCAGTTTCTCTCTCTCTGCCTCTTATCTCTCTCAGCAGGCTGCAGGTTCTGTCAGAGTTTTGCTCCAAATGTAGGTCACAGATTCTTCCCTATTCCTCCACCTGCTCCACGGTGGGCTCCTGCCTGGCCCAGGTACCTCTTCACAGGCTACAAGTGGGGTCTCTTCATCCTCCATGGGCTGCAGGAGGACCCCCGCTTCACCATGGTATTCTCCACAGGCCGCAGGGAATCTTCTCTCAGCACCTCTTCTTCCCCCCTTCACAGACCTTGGTGGCTGAAAAGTTTCTTACATGTTCTCACTCCTTCTCTGGTGGCAAAATGCATCTGTTTGCGTTCTTCTGGGATTCACAGAGGTGCTATGACTGGCACTGATGGGCCTGGCCGGAGTTGTCAGCAACAGGATTTTTGCAATTTGGCCTTGGAACCACAGCTGGTATTTGCTTTGTTGGACCCTGAAACTTTCTAACTTCTTAAAGAAGCCATGTTGCAAACCCACGACAGAGGAGGTCTTAGAGGCCTTATGTGTACAGAGAGCTCTTAAATAGAAATTACAGCAGTTAATTTTTTTAACTATCCTATAAGCAAAAAAATAAAATAAAATTACATATATATAGTTATGGTTCTAAAAAACCTACAACTTGTAATAACCTTATTTAGCCAATTAAAGGTGACTCATCCAAAAACTTCAATCAGCATACACTATCAACATATTATCAGCTACTTCAACTTGCCTGAGCACTACCACTGCTAACAGCTAGCATTTCATTTTTGAGTGTCAGTAACAGGTCCAGGAGACCTGTTACAGACTAAAAATTCTTTCAGGCAGGAATTATGTGGCATCTCGTCTTGCTCATGTAGTACTCAGAGTACATATTCCCCACTGTCCACAGCCAGATAAACTTGCAATAAAATGCTGTAATCGCATTCAAGCTATGTCAAAAAACCAAACCTCTGCACACTTAATTGCCTTTTTCACTGTCAATTAAATTATAGCTTCCCTCCCTACTTTTGCTGCAATATCATTGTCTGACTTGCAGAACCATACAATTCAGTGTCCTGTATACATCAGTGCAAGGGAAGTCCTAACTGATCCCTTACATTCAAGGTTTAGGGTCTCCATTATGTGTCTGCACCAAAAAAAGCAGCATTTGGACAACAAATAAAATAGCCCTGCCAAATACTAAGAAGAATTTAATAAGGTTTTAGTGGAAAACATCCAGTACTAATGATTCAAATACATGTAGCTGATTTCAGGAGATGAATCATAACCTACCTATAAATTTCATTAATTGGAAACCCCTCTCACCACCCACATTCAAGGGAAAAAAAAAAACTGAACCCCCAAAAAACCCCAAAGAGTTTATAAACTTGCCGCAGCATTCTGGTCAAACCTCCCTAGTAAGGGAATCATTAATTGACATTTTGCCACAGATATATCTGCACAACCCAATAATCAGCAATTTATATATACACACACACCCCACAACAGAACAAAGACTTTCTAGGGAAAAAAAAGCTATTAATTGTTGTATTTCCTTAAAAAATGGAAAATCATATAACTACTAGAGATCGCTTGAAAGAATGTAGCACTATGGGTATTTAGCAAATCATAATAATTGCATATTTGGTTAATTCCTAAAAGAAAAAAACTATTACCACATCACCTTATACTAAACTCAGGCCCAATCATTCTCAGTTTTGTGGAAAAATGAGGGTTGGCCTGAATGTGTGATACTCAAAATTTGTTCTATTACACCACTTACATCACTAAGGTTCTGGTCCAGAGTTATTAAGGAGTTTTAAAGCATCCAGTTCAAGTGAGGGTAATTGAGACCTGATTCTACCTTTTTCCTTGACTTTTGACAGACCCCACCTCATGCCTGCAGACCAGTATGATTGACCCAGCCTGTAGACATGCTCCCTAATTCAAAGGGCATTTGCCTCACAGAAGCTCTGCCCTCTAAGTTACTCTTCAGAGCACTCTATTTCATGCTCTGGAATCACAAGGACAAGAAACTTTCATTAAAAAAAAAAAAAAAAAGGCTAACTCATGAGCTCATGAGTCTGGGACATAGCCAGAGATCTGTAATACGGGTTAACATCTGACCAAACTGTGAAAATAATTGCTACTTCTCCTGCACAGTAGCTCCATCCTCTCCCTGTGTGACCTGGAACATGAGCCACTAGTGACAAACCTCTCCTCGGAGAGCAATGTGGTATTTCAACTTCGTCATACGCTTTAAAAAAAAAAAAATTAAAAAAAAATTAACAGCTTTACATAATCCTTTCCCCAGATCCTGCGTTATTACAACACTGAATTCTGACAAACAGCCCCTAAAGCATACACATATAAAGTTAGGTCAGATGATTTCTTCAAGCATCTAAGAAACTGTGGCTACACCACTATCCTCTCTGGCTATTGGCAGGAATTTCACTTATGACTGCACATGCAAAGAACAGCACACCATGCCAAACAGGACCCAAAGCAGGACATGTAACAATTCATCTCCTGTTTTCTATTTAGCAGAATAAGAACAGCATGAGAAATCTTGAATTGTTTTCTTTCTGGAACATTTTAGAATTAGACATCTTTTTGTTTTGGGTTCCCTCAACATCTTACATTAAATAGAAATATACTTGAGACCCATAATGGTCAGCTGGAGATTACTTACAATTTGGAGCGTAATAAACTTTGAACAAGCTGGAAATACTTTATGATTTGGGTTTTGTACCCCCACTACAGCCTTTTTAAGGTCAGTATCTAGACTGATATGCTAACACAAATTAAGGCCTTATGTCCAGTGGAAAATATGACCATATAAGGATGAGAAACAAGCAAAATAGAAAGATTCTAACCGAGTGCTTTTAAGATTTTAATCTGAGAAGCGGTATTACATGTTGGTCACAAAATGATCACAAGGGTCTACTCTTCTAGGATCATCAAGCACAGTTATGTCATCTGCTTGCCTTCTGTCACAAATCTAGAGGAATGACTACAAAGAAGCCTTCTTTCCAAAGGCAGCATGCACCATAGTAGCTTCTGTACTCATTTACAGACTTATCCAGAGTTGCAATCATATGATATGGCCCTGACAATCACAGCTTTTAGCAGTAGTTTTTACAGATTATCAAGAGCAAGAAAACCACATGCAAATACATGTACACCTACAATGAAAGAAGTGGATTTGTCAGCCCCAGAAATCCCTCACTGACCAAGTTAAAGATGTTAACTTACTTTTAAACCACTGAGTATTGATGTTTCTAAAAAAAGATGAAAAAAATAGGATAGAGAACTAGACTCAGTCTTTTGCCACATGCAAAGCAAAGGATAAAAAGGAAAGCTTCTGAAAGCCTTAAAAGACCTTACCTTATAAAGTAACCCATGTATAAGGCTTGGAAGGTTTGGTTTTGGTTCTTTTTTCTTTTTTTTTTTCCCTCTGAAAGCCTTGAATATCGAAACACAGTCCACTGTGCTGAAAGCTACTCTTACAAAAAATGAGAATGCTTGCCAGTAAATCACAACTGTTTTACCATATGCCACATTATTCTGCCAAGTATCACCAGCCAGTTCTACTTTTAAGCAAATTTCATTATAACATAGCTCAGAGCAATGCTCATTAAAAAGTAAACTGAAAAATGTCAAGTTGTTTTTATATTAAAAATGTGACTTTGTTTTCCATGAAGATTTCAGACTAGATTTATTGAAGAGGTAAACTTGAGAAAGCTCACCTCAAACTTACCATTCACTCCTGGGACTAAGATGACAGCCCTGTCATCAGCTCCGTCACACACTAATGGTGATAGTTACTTTGAAGACTGTCCATTTCCCAGTACTCCACTGAGATCTCTGATCTAAGTGCACTCATTAAACACCCTCCCAGTTTGTGCTAATAAACAGGAGTTCAGGATACAGCTGTCTCTTTGGATAACTTCAAATACACATGTTCACTCTTTTCCATTACAGATGTTCTCTCCAGACAGTTCTAAGAGTCTTAAGTCATCAGGCCCTTTAAGCTTTTCCACGAGCATGTAAGACTGGGCACTAGGGTTTCCATATCATAGCTGACAATACTGGTCTTTAACTGAATGGATGACCTATCCAAAAAGTAGTCCAAGTGATGACCTGATTTAAACTCTGATATCATTGGATTCATGGGGTAGGGACAGTATACAGATCAGCCCAAAGTCTGGCTCTAGAGTCCCCTTGATTTGTTTTACCCAGAAATAGATCAACTCATGGTGTTTTTTACATTTTAGCTTGATGAGTCATTGCTAAACCTATCACAAACTAAAAAAAAATAAACATTACAGTTCCATCAAAAAAATAATTTCATTTATGTGCATCCAGTTTTCCTCAAAGACAACAGTCAATCAAGAAACAGGCCTCTTTTGTGGTTCTGTTACAGTTTTAATTCAAGTTTAAAGAACATAAACTTCTCTCATTCAAAGTAAAATTCAAGCTTAGAAAAGGTCACAATCAATTTGGGCTTACAGCATGAGTCACAGTATGGAAGTTATACATGTCACAGTAGCTTTCTTTTGAGAAATCCGATTTTCATTAGATACCAAACTACATTTTAAGAGTTCCACATATTTTAGTTAGCACTCTTATTTGACAACTATGCTACAATGAATGTCCGGTGCTGTCTAGTGCTTACTTCCAGACAGCATTCATCTAGGAAAACAAGTAAAATTCAACACCACAATACAGCCTCTGAGAAAACAGGTAGTTCTAGAGATGTTTTAGGTAGCCGATAACCAAAATTCAGGTTTTGTGAATATACAAGACCAGATGCATTTCCTTTTCATTGTAGTGTCTATATTCACACATATACTCTCACCTGCTCTTCTGTAACAGTAGGGAACTTTTCTGTTCTAGACCCAGTAGGGAACACCTTTCTGTTCTAGACCCATAATTTGCTTTTTCTAGCTATTTGCATTCCTGTTGCCTCCTCTTTGCACAATTTGAGTTCAGTTAGCCAAACTCAGACCAAAACCTATGACCATACTTATTTTAAAGGGATATGGTAAAATTAATAAGGGATATAAGGACAAAAGTCATGGCTGTTCATTCAGTGTTTATATCCATCCTCCTCCACCTCGTCCTTTTTTGATATCTCAATCTCAACAAGAACACCTATGGAGAACAAACTTGAAAAATGTTCTTTTATCCTCCACTTTATAAAAGGGCAAGTAAATAATTTTAATACATTATATAACTGAAGTCTCATTCTGATTTGTGTTGAAACTAAAATTAAGTTGTTCAGCCCAAGATGCCAATTTTTTTTTTTAGACTTCCTATTATCCCAGTAAACTAACTACTACAAGTGCACACTGCTTCTTGGCAAAATACAGCTATACTGAAAGTAAAAATAAAAAAAAGAAAAGCCACCAAATTCTTAAGATTTTGTACTTCAGTAAAAAGAAATAATCAAGTATCTGATAAGCAACCAGAAACCTGCGTTTTCCTTAGCCATAATTCAGCATGTTTCTGATCTTAAGCTGAAAGATTTCTCAGCAATGCAGATACAAGAAGCCGACAACCACAGAGTATAGTTGCCTGGAAACAGGCCTGTTGCAGCCAGCTGCTGTAGAGTACAAGGAAATTCTGCTTGATCCTTCAGGATCAGCTGCCAGGCTCACTATGACAAAAAAGAAAGTGCTATCTTCTCTCAAGCCTTTTCCCACAAATTAATATGTCTTAAGATGTTCATGGGGGTTGGGGAGAAGATGATATAACAAAAGGAATCAGTGTTTTCCAAATCATACAAGCAAAATAAAACCTACATTATGATGTAATGAGAACAAAAAAACACATATATACATATATCACCATATAAATTATTTGCTGAGGGAGAAGGGTTTTCAATTTTGTGGTGGGTTTTGGTTTTTGCCCCTCAAAAAAAAACCCCCAAAAACATTTTAATGCCCTGCCAAACAGTACTTAAGTGCTCACTATTCCACTGAGTTCAGTGAATTACTTTGAAGTATGTAGGTTGCTTTTAAAGCAAATCAGTAAAACTTAAAGACGAGAGGATTTGCAGTGTCATTTTCAGATATAGTGCAATTGATCTAATCTTTATTCTGAGGCTGAATCCCTTCACCCCTGCCCACAAGAGCTAGAGCTGAGGCCAATAAGCCACCATACCTTCTGACCTCAGAACACACGTGGGAGGAAGCATTTCTAGATTGTCTTCTCCCAAGTACAGGCTGAAGCCACAGCATGGTTTTGGAGTCATACCCCAACCTGCCAGCTTGTTCTGGTGAAATATGCAGTGAGACAGTCCCCACAGAGCATCAGGTGGAAAAAACCAGCCCTACTGTCCCTGGTCTTTGATGGTTGGGAGGTTAAGCAACACATCTTAGGAGTAGAAGTAGCAGGACGGGCAAGCTACTGTTTGGAGATATAACCAAAATAAAAATCTTAACCAGCAGGTTACTGAAGAGACTTTTTATTAATTAATGCCTCAGCTCTACTTTGACCTTGGAATTAGTTATATGAATTACTTATCCTTTCATTTTGTACTTATTAAAAGGAGATTAATGATCAATTGCACTGTTCCCTGTTAAGTTCCTTCACACCTTTCCAGAAATAATCTGACCAGAGTTCCCCAATGGGGAACAGTTCCTCATATTTCAAAGGAACACCACGTGCTAGGGAGTCTGGATCTGTTTCTAGACAAAAAGATTTTTCATTCTTGAGCTTTTCCATGAAAAAGTTATGCCTTCTCTCATAACCGCTCGGAAACTCAGGACTCCCATAAATCAAAGACACTTTATAATCCTAACATTTTCAGTTACAATTGTGTCTTTCCCAGTACTGCTTAAAAGGGACACAACACATTGTTTAGCTTTTTTTAGGCAAAATTAGGAAAAACTCTTCTTAATGTAGAAGTTTTGATTAAAATTTAGTGGTTCAGGAGTACAGTACTCTTTTTTATTATGCACCAAAGGCTTAAATAACACAGCAAGCTAGTAGCAGCTGAACAATGCAAAAGAAGAGGGAACAATCTCTGTTTGCCTGTTTCTCAAATCTGGTTTGTTGGGGTTTTTTTGTGATATACTTCAGCATAAAACAACCTGGAAATTCCTAGATGACATTACAAGTCATGACTTGGTTCTGAAATACTTTTCTGCAGCATAACTTGTATGCATATCTAACACCTATATTAATGCCTTCATCAGTTACTGTTTGTCACTTCAAAAGGCCAGCCAAATAAACTGATTTTAAGGAACGGGACTTCTACTGCACAAGTATAGAAATGGACACAAAGAGCAGGGAGAGGACTTCCCCAAAGGCACAATAAGCCCATGTCAGTTTGAATGCAGCAGAAGAACATTTGACAAATATTAGTCTTGCACAAGCAAAACCACTAATTGAAGAGTAATAGATGCTTTTTAGCAACCAGATAACTTCAGGTAAAATAATACCTGCTTACTTCCCAACTTTCACCCAGCACAAAGAAATAGAACCTGATGGTGCTGGATGCCAGAGGACAGCAGTGCAAATATGCAAAGGTACATGCTTTTAAGGCATAGCCCAAAAGAAAATTTTCTAATCCTTCCATTTGAGGAGAAGAGGATTAGTTACTATTTCATTTTTCACATTTGTTCTGCACTAGCGTTCCATCATCTATCAATAATTAACATCAGGCATAAACTGCAGTCAGAGCTTTAATGCTGATTCCATCCCAGGCTAAGGCACCACTCACCATGGTCTGCCCTGTTCACAGTTGTATCTTCTCATTTTAATTGAATTAAGAACAGCACCAGGCAGATAGAATTACATGAACACTGTTTTATACAGCTACACTTACTGCAATCACTTTGAGTCAAACATGCAGAGGCTGGTTGACTTTTAGCATTAATCAAAGCGAAGGATTAAGAGAACCAGGGCTATACCAGATGGGACAGACAGGCACTGTGGGGAGCTTGTTTGTACCAGCACTGCAACTGTCTTAACGAGAAGCTAAACCCTGCTTGGTTTTCTGATGACAGACCTTTAGTCAGTGTTAATCAAATCTAGTTCTTCAAGGGAAGTTTTACAGAGCTTTATATGAACAGATAACTGCAACTAGAAGCAGTATAACAGTATAAAAAGATCTTCAAATAATACAAGGATGCAAACACATACACACTTTTGCTTGTCATTTCAGTCACACACTAAGAAAGTATTCAAAGATCACTCTTGAAATCATGTGGATTTATTCTAGAAAACAAGAAAATGCTATCCTTGCTAACTGGTGTAGTTGTGAGCTACCAAGTCTGCATTGACATGCAATGCCAAGTGCCTCCTGGTCACAGACTGTATCTACGTTTGTGTTCCAATAAAGCCAGTGAGCTGCAGCTGAATTACATCCTACTGCCAGAAACCGGTGCACTGAAGAAGTCAAGGAACACAATTTTTGCCTCTTGTGTGAATAAGAACTCCAGGCAAGTTGTTCTCCTTTCAAGCATTGTTGCAAGCTAGTGGATCATTAACATTCCCCACAGGAAAACTTTGCAATTTATTTTCAGATTATTAACATTTACTTGTTAAATATAAGGAGACATTATTTCTCAGGTATTTTTCTACTTTGATTTGAAAAAGCACAATCAATTACTTCCTCTAGTAAAGAGGAAAATAGTTGGCTTGCAGCAGTGACACATTTAACTACTTTTTGCAAATTAAGTCTAAGTTGAAGTTAGGTTTGAAGAAACAAAGCCTTACATACCAAAAATTAAAAAAGTGAATCTGTGCAAATTTAAAACAAATAAATCTAGCCATAGTACTGAGTGATTCATATTCCACTTTTAGAAGGACACACTCAGAACAGCCTTGTCTATCTTACCTTTAAAGCAGAAGAATGGTCAGAAAAAGGCCAAGAGCTGTCAAACATTTAATATTTAGAACTACTTAAGAGGAGAAAAAACCACTTTAGGATAATATTTAACAGTATGGGCTGCATATGGAGTGAATCTACTTCAAGCACACATTTAGATCTACCACCTGTACAATAACTGACCAGCTTGGGATAAAGAAAATGACAGGATCATCTTGTTAAAAAATATTTCTGTAATACTTGCTTTTAAAAAATAAATGTAAAAAAACCAAACCCCCAAAAAACCAAAAACAAAACAAAAACAAAAAAAACAACCACACACACCACCTTACCCTAAATTTACTAAAATAATCTTGGAAAATGCAATGCAAAGGGAAAGGAGACAAACACTTTCTATGTCAATAAAGAACAAAAGATACACTGGATTTTCAGAGAAGAAGCACTTGCAAGCTTCTGTAATAGGCTAGGGTAAATCCACGTGGTTTCCACTTACCAGACTGACCAACAGGCTGACCTGATCTACTTGAACTTGTTTTGAGCAGTGACTTGGACTAGAGGACCTCCCATGACCCCTGCTATCTTAAAGAAGAGGCAGGAACCTTGATTTTACTGTCAGAAATTCCTCCTCATGTTAAATCCTCCTGATACAGAGCATTACAACTATGCTTTTCAGTATCTGGTGGCAGATGAATTTCTCCTTCTGTGCTAGCAACAGGAGATAGAGAATACAGAAGTCTCTGTCTACCTTCACAGCTTCAGGTACTTCTACTCTCTTTTGCATCTTTATGCACAGACCAAAACACCCTCCCCACAGTAAGGTAGAAGGCTCATTGATTTCATTCTGTTTCAAGCCAGAACTCTTTCAAGAATCACAGATCCTCTCCAAGACTTTCTTCCAGAAGAGATTATAAGAACCATTAAAAAAGATTTTGTCTGTTTATACCTTTCCTCTTGGTTTATTACTCCAATTTAAATCTGGCCATGAGTTTTTGGACTTAAAATCCACATGAAACTGAAAAAAAAAAAAAACAAACAAACACCCAAACCCAACAAAAAAACCCTATCAGCTGCAGTATAGCACAGCTACTGTTTCTACAACTTGCAGTTCCCTTCTAAGAAATTTAACCATGTGCCATGAGAAGCTACCTCCTTTATTGTGTCTTATTTAAATTACCTTGGATACTCAACACCTTATGATAACAGCAGTGATAACACTTCTGCTTGCCTTTGAAACAACATTTTTGATTTTTCATCACAAGCTTAGTATAAAACTGCTTTCAGTTCTGCAGTCCACAAAACTACATATACTCTAGCTCATCCATCACAGCAATCCTTTTGCCATCCAAAAAACCCACAGCCAATTGATTTTGAACACAGCAAAGCAAGGAGCTGATATACTAGTGAAGAGCCATCACAAAGGAAGAGGCTTTCTTCTCAGAAAGAAGCACACATTTAATAAAATCAGTAATTCACTTTCACTGTACACACATACATGCACTGTTGTGATGTCCTGTGTAGTTATAAGTGGCAATATACATCTTGAAATCACAAAATAAATGAATGTTTTTGAACCAGACCAACCCATTTACTCTCCTGTATACAGAACATAAATTTACATATAATTTAAAAAAAATACGTTTTTGTTAGTTTCTATATTATGTCTTTCCTTCCCTACACAGAAAAAAAAAAAGAAAAAAAGCATGAGATGTTTTAAGAAAAAGCCATATATAATTGCTATAGAGATATTTCAAGAAGTCCTAAAGGGAAACTGTTCATATTTCTTTTTTCTTTTCATGCTGGAAGTTGGAAGCAAATTTCAAGGGGTATTAACAAAGAAGTAGTAATACTTGATAAAAACAACACTGTACACTAATCACAGACAAAAATTTTAACACCACTTGAATAGTATGATACACCCTGAATGATCATCATCTGCTATTTCTAAGACTGGCCTTGCAAATACACATTTCCAATATAGTTCAACACACAACACACATGCACCCTTGCCCTCATTGGATTTAATGTGTTCCATAATTAAACTCACTCAATTTAAGACAAAATTATCATCTACCTCATGTAATAATAATCAGGAATTTAAAAACTACTAGTACCTCTTGGTTTGTATGAGCATGGTACCACTGCCTACCTGCATCTTTCCACTTCAGTAACCTAGCCACCACCCTCCTAAGGTTAGTTTCATAAGATGAAAGACTACAAGGGTGGGGGAAGAAAGATGAGCTGAAGTCACATAGTCCAATAGCTTGACTTGCTAGCTGTAGGAAGTTAGGAAAATTTGGCACTGTTTTCAGCAACAGTGCCTGCAGACTAAGTCCCCTTCGTTTCTTCTACCAAAAAGCTGCAATGAGGGTAAAATGATGAAGTAGAACATTGTGGAACTTCTAGAGAAATGGAGGTACATCAGCAACTGCACACTTACACAGCTTTCAACTACTGCTCACCTCCAGATTCCTTCCTTCTCCTGAACTACTTTGCATACTACCATAAGCAGGTCTTTAAGAGATTAAATCATTGAAACAGGGAACACAAAATCAATCTTTATTTTCAAAGCAATTAAAGCAACAGTGGTTTGAATTGTATCTTCAGTTAATATGAAGCTGCAGTGATTTGTCACTTTATTAGAGCTGTATCAATTTACCCTGACTGGGAATTAAGTCTGTGGTAATTCAGTGTGTGATTGAAGTCACTTGCCCTACAGCTCCCTCACAGACAGGCAAACTGCCTTCTTTTCAGGAGCATCACCTTGAAAGAATGAATTTTGAAATCATTAGGAAAGCAAAACCTCGTTACACACTTAGTAATACCACCTCATTGCACTTCACATAGCTTTCCAGTTCCTTCAAACTACTTAAACCCTAACCCTGAAAAATGTCTCTGCCTTGGGAAAATGCCATGAGTCTGTAGAGGGGTAACTCACTGCTTCCTTCTTAAAATAAAACAAGCAATACTGCTTTTACAAAACTTGGGATACCTTACTAACCCCAAAAACATATGATACCTTTCATTAGTATTTTTAGAAATCAATGAGTACTCTGAAGCTTGCTAGGCAAAGCTCAGTTTCAATGTATCAATTTCTAATAAAGTCATAAGGTGCAGGTTAATGTATAGCTGAATATCATCTCAATTTCTTTTCAGGGCTATCTGAAGATGTGTATGTGATCATATACTTTAGGGTAACTTAATTCAGAATACACTTGTTTAAAACCACATAAACTTTTTTTTTTTTAAACAGACATCAAACTATAACATTAGCTAACACAGAAATGTTTGCCCTCTTTTTTCCCCTCACCCATTTTTAAGTGCAATAGATATGGCTCTCAGTGAGATTTCCTCATTGTGGGGGGAGGGAGTGGGGAATCAATTGAAAACATTTGCAAGCAACACTGTTTTATAAAAATCTGTATCCAGACCTATGAAGTGCACTACCTGCATGCAAGCTCTTCAACCAGTCAACTTAATATGTGTCAATAAATACTATAGAAATTTAACCACTGAAAAAAAAAAAAGTGCTCATACTGATCACGATGACATTTCTTTAACCAATACCCTAAAAATCTATTATTTAATACCCTCTCCTTCATTGCTGTAATATCCTTCTAGAAAGGAATAAAAAAAACCCAACAAGTCCTCCCCAAATCTTAACACTGAAGTCAACAACTGAAGTCAACAACATGCACAATACAAAGTTACATGCAAAGTATAATTTCTGAATACAGTAAAATCAGCATAAATGGTTTTACTTTAAAGTCAAGTGTCAATAACTCTTCTCGAACAAGGGGTTTTAGCACCACACAAATATGTATTTCAGATAAGAAAAGCAATTTTTAATTTAAAAGTGACATTCCCTTCAAGAATTACAACACTCATGAAACTTCAACAGCCAAACCATGAAGACTAATCTCAGACATGGTCAGAGATGCTATGAGGCTAAACACAATGACATATGAACAGAAAATTCTCTATTACATAAGCACTGACAATGTTAATTATATTTCTAGTATTGCAGAGAAACAGACTTTTACTACTACCTGAAACAAACTGGTACATTGCCACTGAGGTGCCACTTCTTTCAAACACTCACCACACCCCCAAAGGCAGAATCCCATTTAATTTTTTATTAAGAACCTTTTCCTTAATATTGTGTCTGCTTTACTCATCAGGACCTGGGATGCCTCAAACTGGTCTTACAATAATATTATTAGCTAAGCCAATAGCAAACATCCTAAAAATTAAATACACAGTTACACAAAGAATCACATCAGTTGGCAAGGATCTCTAGAGTCTGACCAAAACTGCTCAAGGCAGGTCCAGGCAACCTGTACCAGTTGTTAGCTACTCCATGAAAAAATAACTACCCATGTGCTAAGGAAAAAGTGGGCTGCTAAGTGCAAACTTCCATAATTTGCTCAAACTTTGACAAACACAGCCTGAACCACAGGCTACCTTTTTTCTAGGTGCTGTTGATATGCACTTCCGAGGAAAGCAGACAAGAAAGCCTGGGAAATGCTGCTACTTGTTCACATCAGTTTTGTTGTGTTTACCCTGACAGAGCAACAGCTCTTCTAAAAAAACCTTAACACCTTTAGATTACCTTAATAGGCAGTAATTTGGGTTTTGGAAACGGATAGCCGCAACATGTGTAAAGAACAAAGATTAAATACTAATCTTGAAAAAATTACCAGCTATAAGAAAATGAGCAGCAGAGATGTAGATAGAAACGTATAATTATCTTTCAGATTACACTTGAGAAAAATGCTTATTCTGCAAGACATTGAGCGTAGAAAAATTTAAACCTCCTCTTTCCAAGTGTTTCCAGATCTGCTGCTACTGTCTTGGTGCTTCACAGAATTAGGTTATCCTTTTCCTGAGTGTAATTACACAAGTCTTGATTATATTACATCTTAAGACACTTAAACACGCAACTTCATACTGGCAAGGGCACATCTCTAACAGTGTACCCCTTCACTCTGCACAGAATTCTGGTTTGCCATCTTACACGCTATAAAACACTATAAAGAAGTTGACTAACTTTCCAGGCACATTTCTGTAAAAAAAAGTAACCTATTTGCTCAAAAACATCTCAAAATCATATTTTATATCTTCTGCACATTAAGTTTGACAAATGCTACGTGCCAGCCACCATCTTCTAGAGTACTCCATCCCCCNAGTAGGGAGCAAAGTACTGGAAGTATTTTCAAGATCATCTTGTGAACTTGAGGGACAGTGTGTCAACAGTGTCATCCACAGGAATCAGATGCTCAGTTCTCTGAACCACGCTCCTCTGCTGTGGCATGCTGTATGCAGACATTTTTTGAAGGACAGCAGCTGCAAACTTAAACTCCTACTGCTCATACACACACACACAGGCAGATAAGAGATAAATACAGCAAAAGAGCAAAAGGAGGAGAATTTTAAGTACAACTCATCAAAAGGTTATTTCTGTTTCTTAGTTGGAAACAATAAAGGTAAACATGGAATTTTAAATGAAACATAGCAGGACTCTGGGAACACTGGTATCGAAAACAAAAGAAATGAAGAAACAGAAGAAACCATTGAATGTTTCTTGTTTGTTTGAATGTTTTTGCCCTCTACTTATCTAAACTGGGAAGGTAGGGAACAATGTAACTCAAGTGCTTTATGGAAACGGTCTTCTCAGAGGTGAAGAATAAACAAACATTGCAGATACATTGTAACCCTAAGTTACAGTGTTTTAGGATGTTCTCCAAGCCACAGTATTGTAGGAAGCTAGGAAGTAAGACTGAAAGTAGCTTAAAAAACAAAAGCAAATTCTGTTCCCATGCCTGTAACTGCCAGTTAGTTACACATATTCCTGGTACAGCCATATATACTGAAGAATGAAGTGAATTCACATTCCGACATTTTTATTTATTTTAAAAACTTTTTTTTTCTATTTGAAGACAAAACATAGTATTTGACTGAAAGAACAGCTGACAATTTCATAATCCTCATGTAAAATGCAGCAGATGTAATTGTCATTGTAGTATTACATGAAAAGTTCAGAATTGTTATTCAAAACCCTTTAAAAAAGTACAAACATGAGGTCAAAACATTTTGGAAGCTCATTTCAGTTTTGCCAAACTGCTGTTGTCAATATAAAACAAGCCAAAATGAGAGTGATATCTTTCAAATGTGTCTCATACAATTTCTGAAAGCTAGTAAAAAAAATTAGAAATCCAGTTTCACTTTAAAGCCACTAAATACTTAATCTTCAATCATTTCCAGTTTTTCATTTGACCTGATGTATCCCCTGTATCCTTTACTCACACCACCTTTCGTCCCCCAATTGCCACTGAACAGGTTTCCATATGGAACTAATTAATAAGCCCTCAAAAAAAAATTCATCAGCATAGTCTGTAAGGCTGAAACACTATAAATAGCTGTAACTATTTCTTTGCTAAACACATACCAGGCGATGATATCATTTACATGCTGCATGGCTCTCCTACATAGAAACGTGTATCTCGGGAAACCAACTGCAAATCACACAAGCTTTCTTCAATCAGATCTGCATTGTAATTTCTAAAAATCAATTAGGCATAAGAAGCAATTACCTATTTTGAAGAACAGTGTAATTTGTTTCTCCCTAACAGAGGAACGTAACCCATGTAAACAAAGCGCACGCCAGCCTGACTGCTGTAAACACTGACAACTGTGTGACAGTGGAAAGTGCCACAGCATTAGCTGGGTAATAGGTCACAAGAGCGTGTGGAACTGCACGCTCCAGAAGGTGAGCTGTGGAGCCTCACATGCAGCACGGTGCTCGCTCTGCACTAGCCAGGCATGGAGGGCTCACAGACTTTCATGCTTCTAGTCACACAGAACGGCTGCCTCACATTCATCGAAAGCAGCTTACTCTTCAGCTACCTGAGATTTAACGATTTGTTGCAGTAGTGAATAAAACAAAACCTCCAGCAAAACAAGGAACAACTGAGAATTGGTATCATCAGTGCACATGAAAGCAGGACAGGCACAAGCAAAATATGCCTCAAGTTAGGAAGACAATTCAAGAAGGTGGATGCACTAGATAGATAATGCATGCATCTGGTCTTCAGCTAATACAGACCCTTCAAACCCTTCCCCTCCCTCCTGCCAACTTGCAGCAGTCCTGAAAGGGAACACAATAAAGAGGCAGGGTTATGATGCAAGAATGAACAAAGTTTGCTCACTGTTTCACAGCTTAACCTCACCTTGTATCCCTGGAAACACCAAGATTTTACAAACACTATCACATCTCTTCCTCATGTTACAATTCACTTCTAATAATTATATCATCATTGCTCATCCATTCAAGTCCTTGGCTTCCTGAGGTTTTACTTATCTTCAGCTGGTTTCTCCTAAGCCACCTCTCTTCATATGCCTTGCCTTTTCTCTCAGTAAGAGACTAACTTCTAGTTTTGTGTATGATGATATGTATGTATATATTTGTATGTGAGTACGGCAACACAACACCTTCCACACACAAGTCAGGAACAACCTGAACATCCTGGCAAAGTGTAGGGAAAGTGGTAAAAGGCTGCTGTTCCTTTTCTTCTCCTACCATCAGCCTTCACTCCCATATACAGTGAAAGTTGTGTACAGGATCTCTTCACTTGTCTGGCCTCTTTCAGCTCTGTATTCATTCAACCGCAAAAAAAAAAAACCATAAAGGAATAAATAGGAAAAAAATTAAGCAGAGTGGGAAAGAAAGGATCAGAGAGAGAGAAGAAAAAAACCCAACTTATCACCAAGACAACGGAAGCCAAGAAAGAGAGGTACACAAGAGTAAGGGAGGGACTGGAAAACAGAAGTAAAGACAGAACACAAGACATCTTACACACATACTCACTGAAAACATACTAAATTGGGCATCTCTTAAAAGGAAGTGGTTGCTATGCTGGTTGGTACTATGGTACTCTTCAAAATAAGATCCAACTGAACATATTAGTTCCAGAGAGTTGAATGTGTGTCACACCACTTGAAGGGATTTGCATTTATATTATTTTTAAACAAATTATTACCAAAGCACATTTATTGTACAGACTTACTTAAAAAGGAAGAAATGTAAGTCTGCTGACAGCTGCCTTACAAAAAAGGCAACACCACTGCTGTTTCTCCACTCATCCTCATCTTTAAACACACCCAAAACCACTGTGAAATTACAGGCAGGTCATGCAATTCTACTATTCAAAAAGTTGATTTTTTAATTTTTTTTTTTTTTTTACCACCAACATTCCTTTAGCCTTCAGGTCAAGTTTGTTGGAGTTTTTTTAATCTCTCAGAGCCACATAGACTGAAGACACTCACAGATGAGTTCTGCAGTTTGCAAGGGAACATAGGGACATTTGAAGGTAATAAAGTTTAAAAACTGAGAAGTGCAGATTGAAACATTGGTTTTCAATTGGTTTACATGATTTGGGGATCAAGCCTATGTTTCTTTAGGGAATATTGTTAAGACCACTATAAAAATAGCATTGCATGTTATATATATTGGCTTTCCAACTAGAATTAAGCAATACCTGCAGCTTCCCCTACAAGGTCCTTTGGGTATTCATAATAAATCTAAACTCACATACATTTCTCCAAGTGATAATATAATGCAATCTACTCCTGCATTTTCTCAGCAGAGCCATAACCCAAGGGCCATAGTTCAGATAACACATGAGCAGCAAAACCCAAAGAACTTAAAACTCCATTTTCTCACTTCTACACTTCTTTCCAAAAGAGTGTATACAAGCCATTTTGGATATTTTCAGCTCTTACTCTCAGAAGGAAAAGGGAACGTCCCTAGATAACCAAAATTCACATAATTACCATCAACAAAAAGGATACTGAACAAAAAAATTTGTACTTGTTTAGCAAGAGGAGTGCTTCAAACCAAGAAAAGATAGCAGCTGTTCTCCTCCACTTTCTTTTACAGTGTGCTGCTAAAGTTGTACATTCACTTCCTAGCCTAGCAGTTAGATTTTCAGACCTTCTGGCAACATGATATAAGCAGTGCCAAAAAAAAAAGTACAAACACCCTGAAGGTTAATTGAAGAACAAAGGAAAAGGAACACACACACACAGAAAGGCCAAGATTGAAAACTGTTGTTACAATTTCTGAGCAATAACAGGTCAGCATTTCCAAGTGATGGTCTAATAATACAGTAACAGAGAACCTTCCAAATCACTGTTCGCTAAAATTTTAAAGTTCAAGCTTCCCGATTTGTTAAATATATTTTCATTAAAAAATATTTAATACTGTAACTCCATACAGGACAGTTAAGCATTTTATACCAACAAATTCCCACCTTGATCTGCGAAGTTCCCATACAAAATCTGTGGCAGCCCTTAAATAATGCAAAATTTTACAGCAGGATTTTTTGCATAATATCTGAGGCTTAAATTGCATATTCAGAGTGGTACATCAAAGTATCCCAACATCAGCTAGCTTTGCATCTTATAAAGCAAACAGCTTGACTTCACTGGTTTCAACAAAATTAGGACCTGATAATAATAGCTGTACTTTTCTCTCCCCCCCCCATGTTCAAGTGTCAATAATACTGAATATAATTAAATCAATATTGTGTAATAAGTATGTAACCTAGTACCTTGAAGAATGCTTGGCATGCCTGATCAGATTTTAACCTGCATAGTTCTTTCATTAAATACTAGGCATTTTCCATTTTAAAACTATATTGCTTTTCTACAATACCTGAGGAATGTTTATCTCATGGGAGCTACCACAAAATAGTCATTTTAATAACTTTTCCTCTATGGGATACTCTTAAAAAAATCAGGGCCCAAGTAAACTTAGAAAATAAACCACTGGCATACTCACTTGTGCTAAATTCACTGAACAACTTTCCCTTTTAAAAACCAGAACAATACTCTCTCTATTCTTCCCCAACTTGGAAAGACTAAGGTATTTTATTAGTCTTCTTTTTAAGCCACTAGTCCGTAAACTGAGAATTACAAATCTGACAGCTCAAACTGAGAAGCTCACCTGCAGACCTTCATTACGAAGTCTGTATCTAACCACAGTTAATACTTAAGCAGAAGAAAATATCCCTACTTAATTCTTTATGTAAGGTGGTTACAAAGGATAGATTTCAAGCAGTAATTAGGTATATCTTCACAAGTGGGAAAAGCTGAAGTAGCACAAAGGAGTTTTATGACTGACATCAGAAGAACTCTCTCAAAGCCTCACTTACTTTTGTCTTCATATCTTCATTGCAGTTTTGCTCTACTTGTACCTTGCAAACAAATTTCCCTTTAAGGAAAGGTAGAAAGAACCAACTTTTAAACCACTAACCCCTCCAAAAGCTGAACACCAATAGTGTTTGCAATACTTTGCATTGTTTTCTCTACTTGTATCACATTAAGTCTCTCCTATCACATGCTTATTTTCTATTTCATTTGTAAAACGTGCAGATGACAGCATTTACAGACTGTGCTGCATTTACAATTAGTGCTGCATTACCTTGGTCTTCATCACTGTACTGCCTAGTCTAACAGTTTTTTATTCTACTAATTATTTATTCTAAAATTTATTCTAATTTGTTTATTCTACTACTATTATTTTATTATTTTTATTATTATTTTTATTCTGTATGGTGGATACAACCTACTTCTGTGACTGCAAGGACAAAGAGGCTTCCCTATGCTCTTGATCTTTCTTGTATTATTATTGTGATAGTGTAATTTTCAGTTTTAATTTATTATTGCAGATTTAAAAGTTTCCATGAAGACAAAGTAAATCAAGTAATCATACACGTTTAAGCCATGGAATTCCTTGCTGCAGCAAGTTACACTGTTCCAGATAGTTCAGATGGTATTAAGAGGTGTTCTTGAAATACTCATGGATTCAAAAGCCAAGAGACAATTAAGAGCACTGACGTCCTCTGTAGTTCAAGATGCCCTTCCCTGAGCAACAGGGATCACAGACTCTTCAACCTAAGGAGCTTTGCAACACTCATCCTTTTCTTTTTTCATGGGGTACCGACACTGAACAGCCTTATAGGAAACAAAACATTCAGGCTAGAAACATTTCTGCTCTGTCCTAACAAAGCAATTTCTAAGTTAGACACCCCATCTTAAGATGCAGAAGTAAAACCATAGAAACCTCTGGTGGAAAAGAAACAAACACATTGTTGCATGGTTACAGATATTTGTTGGCAAACAGACTGACTGAAAGAGACTCTTCCACAGTCCTTTTACCATCTTAGTTGGTAAACATGCAACTACCAAATCTCTTGCAAAACAAATTCACATTGTTACCTCAATTCACTTAACTTCTCTGTGTGGCCTTTATTTTGAATTTGTATGCACTGTGGTACTGGCAAAGTTTAAACTCCCTCAGCAATACCACACTTGAGTTTCTGGCAAGATTAATAGGAAGTGGATTTTTTGAAAACCCTTTAAGCAATTTCTTTGTAAATGGCCACAGGATGCTTAATGAATTAAGAAGCATTTCTCACAAGTCAGCTTTTCTTCTGCGGCTTTTAATACTTGCTCTTGTTTAGAGATCTAAGATCCATATATTCCAGAGGTCGTGGGGATTTTGCTTTAGGGTTCACATTCTGCATATAGAAAATAGTTTAAATTTCATTAATAAGAGGTCATATTGAAAATATTTTTTTTAAGTTTCATTTTTTAGAAGTTTACTTATTTCTCACCCCACCCCCCAAACACACCAGAAGTCATAAATCCCCAAAATATATTGAAGTCACAAATTCACAAAGTTTCTCAGGCATGTGCTCCCTCTGACATCAGACTTAGTTTCTAACTGATTAAAAGAATAAAAAAATGTAAAAAGCAACACACAAAAACAACCCAGCAGCAGGTCATCCTAGCCCTTTCACTCACATACCTTTCTTTCACTCTACAGAGCTTAGAAGGGATTTTTTTTTAATTCACTTCCTTAAATGTGTTAGTACTTTAGTACAAAACAGTCCAAATTGTTAAAATCATTCTTTTATTAATTGTCCCAGAAATATATTGCCAAGACAGACATGTAGAAGATAAAAAGATCTCTGAACCTTTTTCCTGATAATCCTCCTCAATGGGACACAGAACACTAGAAAATTCACTAGAAAGAACTACAGCTACATTATAACAGCTATCACCAAAACAAAACCCAAAACTAGTCCGCTCCCCTAAACTACCATACCAAAAAAAAAAAAACCAAAACAAAAACAAACCAACCCCAAACAAACAAACAAAAAAAAACCAACTATGAAAAGCATGTATCTTGCTTTCAATAGTACCTGGAAGTCAATACTAGAACCATCCTCGTAATCAGATACAGAAAAAACACTTCTAGAGGCAAGTGAACAGGTTATTTTTAAGCAGAAATATAAATATCTAAAGAACAATTAAACACTGGAGTTAATCATGCAAGTGTTTAGAGTCTGATCTGTGTCCTCCTATCACATTAAGTCTGTGCAGTAACACGATCCAGGGTTCCTACACAGGTCTTTTCCAACAACTGTATCTTCACACCAGGCAGAGATAAGTTACATATATAACATGCCATAGCAAGTAATCCACCGACCACATTTAACTAACAGAACAGAAAACCAAAAATATGTGTGTTTTTTATTTTGCAGCCATCCAAGAGACCTTTAAAAAAATATGTTAAAGCGTCAAACTTATTGCCTTCAAAGGGAAATTAGTTTATTTTAGTTTATATTACATTTAAGAATTCATTCTATAAACTAATGATGGCTTTTACCAGAAGAAAATAAGCAGGCTCCATACTTTGACAGTAAACTTTCATTTGACTATTTTAGCAGAAAATATCACTCGCTGTACCATGTAACACGATATAATTGTTGCACATGAAATAGCAATGCCAGCTCCTGCTGTACATTCTAGGAAGAAGGGAATTAGAATCCGGTTGTGTAATGAGTTTCTCCTCCTAATGAACTTTACAACCTTCAGAGTTAAATGTTGGTACTGTTGTAAATGTGCAAGTGATCCAAGCATTTATTTTAGTCTCTGTAATTGCTCGCATTACAGGGATTTGTAACTGAGAAGAAAAACCCATTGGTGAAGACAGTAAGGTGAGCTACTGTTTCCAAAGAAAAACAGGTGCCAGATACATTTATAACATAGTTCCAATTTAGATGATTCTGGAAGACCAGAGAGTTCAGTAAATTACAAGCTGCACAAGCTATTCAGCTTGGCTTGAAACACTAGTCACCATTACCTCCTGGTACAGTAGGATTCCTTAAGGCTACTAACACACTCTTTCTTACCTACTTTCCCACTAGCAGAATGTTTACTTACAGGTCTATCATTTTTCATGGGTTTTCAATTTCAGAAATGCAGTCAAGAAGCAAATAAAACAACGCTTAGGATTGGTACTGCATACCTAGTCACACAGCAATAAGATAAGCCATTTGCAGTCTCCAGAAGATCTGCAAAATGTTCAAACAGCCAGTATGTTTATAAAAGCAACAACAGCAACTAATGACAGATACAATCCTACAAGCTTGCATGTATAATTAAGAACTACAAGTGATGTAGCTACTCATTTTAAGTAATGGTAAAAATATAACCCCATTTGCACAAAACCAAACCTTAGTATATCAAGCCTACTCTTATTACTCTCAGGTGAATAACATACCGGTTAACGTAGTTAAGACACACATCTGAAAAGCCAGGTCTTTGAAGATATTCATGGATCTCAGCCCAAACAAGTTCATTAGCAAACTCCCACAAGGCACAGGTGAAACCACAGTTTCATAATGTGTCCAAAAGGATCCAGCAGCTTCTGACAAGAGGTTGACCTGCCTTCACCACACACTTAAACAATCTCCCTTCTTCCTATAGAAGCTCTCACCCTGTGACACAGCAATTCAGATCAACAAGAGTTCTGACCAAAATTAACATTAAAAAAAGACAAAAAAAAAATCTATAAAACGATCTTTTTTTGGAACTTGATCTGGTTTCAAAGCTCACATACTTAAGGGAAGCATCATAGACCTGCAGCCACTGCACAGGGAGGAGGAGATGCCTCTTTGGGAAGAGGCCCAAAGCTTGACAACTGTGGTTGTGTTTTAGTTTATGGGGCAGCCCAAGGGCAGCAGTTAACTCCCAAAGTAGCTCAGACTTGTGTTTACCTGGTAGGATACTGTTACAAGTTAAGGTACCAAAATAATTAAACTCTGCATTCAGTTTGTAGCTTTGTCACAGACACTTGGGATGTAAGGGATTTTTATTCCTCTATGCGATTGTGTCTAACTTCTGAGGTATGGCCACCACAGCAAAACCAGTTTACAGACCGACCTCCTATCCATTCTTTTGCTGTCTCCTTATTTTACCAGGACAGTTGACTGAGCACCTCCACAAAGCAAGTTGCCTAAATGGTCCACATTAAAGAGATGACTCATTTTTCCCAAGGTAATTGCTCACAGGGGTGAGCAAACTACATGGTGTCTAGATTCTCAAACAGTGTGAGGAAAGAATCATACCTGCTGATGCTTCAGTAAGAGACAACATGCTAGTTCATGAACACCTGTACTAGAACATCTTACATCAGACGCAAAGTTATGGGCGGAGCAGACCCCTTTCAACACCAGCAGCAAGATTTAAGACAAAGCACCCAAGTTTTAGGACACTTTTTGTCCGTCAGCCTACAGGTTATATAAAGACTTATTAGAAAGTAATTTTCTTCAGATTACTGTGTCCAAGTTCGAGTCAAGCAGATGCAAAATGGTTTGTTGAATTAAAAAAACCCCAACATTTCGCCTTTCATTGCTGCCTTCTCTTGGGTAATGTTTGCTACATTTCTTATCTTCAAACTAAAGCAAGCCTAACATTAAGAACAAATGTCACTCTTTTTACGTACATGTAAAGTGGCACCTATTTCTGGAGTAGAGAATAAAGAAAACTGGAGGAACTAGTAAGTACCCCACTACCTTCCACAGATACTACTCAAACCCATTTCCCCCACCAGAACTTGTTTTTCATCAGAGTTTTACATGATCTTATTATCTTTGCTACAAGTTCCACGATATGCTTGCTATTATCCAGTCAGTCATTAGAAAGACTTAGTAAACAACTTTGGAAATTTTTTGTGCAGACCACTTCTCCCAGCTTGCCTTTTGCATCATCTATAAAACTGATGACTCAACAGCTAGACACTACAGTAACTTTGCCAAACCTCCCTCCTCCAAGATCCCCTCTGTGCAAGCGTGCCTGAAGCCAAGCATCCAACTCCCTGAGCAGGATCCCTTGTGCGGCTCTGACAGCCCCCAGCAAACCACTGGATAGAGACAGGAAAGGAGCTAGACCAGGAGGAAAAAAAATCCCTCAGCCTCTTCTGAAGTGATTAAAATTAAACTTTAACGTTTTGCCTACAGCTGAGGCAGTGGTAATTAAATATTTGCTTTATTTCCTGAAAACAGAATAGTTCTGTATGAAGTTACTCAGCAGTGACACCACCCCTTACTCTACTCCCCACCCTTAGAGAACAAACTTTCATCCTCAAGGAGATCTAGAAGCAACAGTGAAAAATAAGACTTAGTGCTGAAATAAGAATATTTAAGCATGTTTAATTGCTCTTTTCTTCCCTCCCCCAGCTGAATAATATTTAATTCAAACCATTTAAAAGCAGAATAGAAAAATTAAGTAGTCTTCAGTGGCTATTTAAGCAACCTCACTGTTCTGCATGTTGCAATAGATAATAGTTATGAGTGTTACCTGAGTAAAAAATATTAAAAAAAAATCTGAAAAGAGTAGGAGTGTAAGTTCTTCAGACTATATCACAAAAACTTGTTCTGTTCTATAAATGGGATTTCTTCCATCTGTGCTTGACCACACTCAAAAAAAAAAGAGTAAATTTAATATTTAGGCATGACAACATGCAGGCACACATGTACCCACAATGCATTTTGGCATCCTACCTTTTTTCCTTTATCCTCTCTTTAAACTCTAAGGAGTTTATGAACTATATATATAAAAAAATATTTATAATATTTTGTAGGCCTCAAAAATATTAAGGTAGCTGAAACACCTGGATAAGTGCACATAGTCTTCCTTATGTAAATGATGTTTTAGGCATTCCATAATCTTCAGATATTCCACTTTACTAGGCATATCAGAATTACACTTATAAGTTTGTGGGTTTTGAACTGCCTTAGTATTAGAAATTCTCAAGAACAGCCCTTTTGGAAAGATGAAAGCCATTTAGGAATTTCTTAACAAATTACAAGTCTCATTGCAAGGAGCTGTAATACTCCTACACTTTCAACAAAAGGTGTAAAGCCTAATGTTAAAAAAGGCTTTAATAAGGGTCCTCTTATTCAGCCACTAGAGGAGCTTCCTTTACCACAATCAGAGATGCACAGAGAAAAAGCAATTGGAGATGTCCAAGTATCTTTTAGGCTTTTACACAGCACACATAAACAGGAATCAAAAGTACCCTGACCACAGAGTCTTATAGCATAATTACACAGTTTGTTATTTTTTAATAGGTCTTCCATGTACCTGGTATGTTCCTTAAAACCTGCTTAAGCTTCCTTTCAACTTACTTCACTACATTATGCCCTTAAACGTAGTACTATTATTTTTTTTATTACCATGAATTTGATTATTGCAAACAATTAACAAGTAAGTTTCAACTCTATCACATTATCATTCTGGAAGAGACATGAAATAGATAACATGGGAATAGAAGGGACATCCTGGGTCTCCAATTTAGTCATCTAATGTTAAAACTAACCACATCAATTAGTCCACTTTCCTTCATACATCAGAGGAAAAACTGTACACACAAATATTTATTATGACACACAAAGACTTAGGAGTTTGTAGAGGCAGAAGAATGACTGTCAATGCAGATTTCCACCCCTTATGTGCATGTCTGCCTAGCATTACCTGGTCTATGCACACCAATTACAAATGGACTTCAAAATGAATAAGCTGCTAGAGGTTCTCATATCAGCAATGACTTTGCAAAATGTGACGCAAATGTACATGCTCAGCCCTTAAAAACCTATCAGCTTTTATGAGTCAAAGGAAAATTTACTTCTGGGAGTTAAAAAGCTTCTTCTTCAAAGACATGATATTTGAAAGTCTCTTCCCATAAATAACCTGGCTTCTGTAGAAATTAATATTTCAGAAACAGAATATCATTAGTCATCAACAGCCTGTTTTCAGTTTTCTTAAAACCAGGACTTTTAAAAAATCCACTGCACCAAAATGTAGGAAGAAATCACTCTGGATTGCCCAGTTCTTTTCTCTGATTTGGATATATGTCCTGACCAATTAAGTCCATGTCACCACTATTGTAAAAAATATTAGAGTGACTGTCCTACTATACTCTATCTTCAAGTCTTCTTCCAAACAAAAATAAAGCCTGAAAGTATGAAAGTTTTCCCAATCCCCAGGTTCATATATAAGCATCCCAGAATCCCAGGCTTGTCTGGGTTGGAAGGGACCCCAAGGATCATGGAGTTCCAACCCCGCTGCCACAGGCAGGGCCACCAACCGCCAGGCCTGATCTAGACAAGGTTGCCCAGGGTGCCATCCAACCTGGCATTGAACACCTCAGGGTTGGGGCATCCATCACCTCTTTGGGCAACCTGTTCTAGCACCTCACCACTTATAAACAGCTGAGCAGTAAAAGTAACCAGCCAACCTCTCATTTTGAAATACAGATATTTGCTTTCAAAGGCCATTTTACATCCAAAATTTTGAAAAAAAAAAAAAAAACCACAAGAAGACCCTCTTCCATAGCTGTAAAGGAGCAGGAATTATTATTAGCAGCAGGAATACTTGTATTTTTTATTAATACAACATAAAAACTAAGTATCTGAAAAAAAGTATGGTAACAGTTGCTACAAAAGCATTTTAACATTTTGAATGAGGAAAATTGTGAAAACCTGATGTAATTTAAGAGGCTGGAACACAAAATTATGTTTGTGGAGTTTCTACAAATTTCTTTCAATAAGTTAATAAAATAAAGGCCATATGATAAGTATCTATTCTTTTTTAAATCAGCTTACACCTGAAGAAGTTTTGTCCTTTATTTTTCTCAACTAATCCCTAAAAGATCAGACTCAATCTGTAAAAGCTCCTTCTTAATGAAGAAAGCAGCAATATTGATAAATGCTCCCTTTAGAATTTGCCTGTATGAACACTACACAGGCTGATAACAAAATCTAAACAGTTACTCCAACGTTCACAGCAAAACTGCACTTTAAATTTGCAGAACATCTGTGCACAAGGCACTTTAGGACCACGTTTTTAAGGTACCTTATCTACTATCAATGAAAATAAATACTAGAAATTACACTGCTTTACATATTGCAAGGTGTATTTGAATGCAGAATCAGTCTGCATACAGAATTGACCATTGCATATGAGGAAAGGCTGCCCACAAGGGCAAGCTACAAGTGAGCTTCGAGTAAGAAAGATGCATCCATTGGTGCACAGAGAGAAGCACAGTCGAACAGCTATGCAGGGCCTAAAAGGTATTCAGTGAGGGGAAATACATACACAGATTGCCATCCTAGTCATTGCCAGGTTGTAGTGCAGTGCATTGAGGATTAAGATGCAAGTAGTAACATGCAACAGGAACCTCAAAGTACTCAAGCACTACACACTGAGCAAAATTACATAAGGTTCCTCAAAACACTGAAGTGCCCTACTACCTTACTGTGCCCCATAATTAGAGTAATAACTCTAAACTTGAGCATCTGACTTCCAACCACTTCACAAAGCAAACCAATTACACAAGGAAAAGCGTTTTGAAGTGAAACTCAGCTACACACAAGCAATAAGTAGCCAATACCTCTATGAGAATTTTGTATCACTTTCTTGGCAAAGGAGTCTCTTTCACTGGCATTCCCTGAGCACCTTGCTAATTGTGGAGGAGCTAGCTAGAAATAGAGAGCATTGTATCCCTAGGCCTTTTTCAGATCAAGCCCAGTAAAGATTTGCTTAGTAACACAAACTTACTAACCTATATGTAAAAGCAGCAGAGGAGTTCAAAGCCTGAGGCTACAAAGAACTGTACTATATTGTCTGCTCCAATTACTATGGAGATATTGTACATTTTATTCCATTCCGTTGTTATTATTCATTTAAGTGTTTCTTTATATAATGCAGAGATTTAAAGATGATGCATCTGACTGCAAAAATTAAGGTGGAAGATTAGCTCAGCTGAGCCATTGCTTTCAAGAGACAATCATCAGGCAATATTCTTCAAAAAAACAAGTACTTTCCAGCCTGCTTATCCTTAGCACAAGGAAAAACTGACAGGGCACTTAGCGACTGGTGGAAAATTAATTTGGGTCACTCTACGGTACGGTTGCTATGGCAACTGCATGCAAAATGTAGCAGGCATGCTTTTCATCAATGTTAATATAACATCAGCCATTCTTCACGAATTTTTAATCAATTTAAATCAAAGTATGTTTCATAACTAGATATAAATTACAATAAAACTTGAATGGTCAGCCCTGTGGAAGAAGAAATGTCACCACCTCTTCCTTCCTGCATACAGCAATCCATCACATAATCTTAATTTCTCAAGAAAGAATTTCTCCACCTGAATGTCACATAAAAATGAGGACA
Organism: Heliornis fulica; assembly: GCA_013399135.1. Classification (NCBI taxonomy): domain Eukaryota; kingdom Metazoa; phylum Chordata; class Aves; order Gruiformes; family Heliornithidae; genus Heliornis; species Heliornis fulica. The sequence goes on along the minus strand of VXBZ01001816.1, from coordinate 37,961 downwards.
TTTGACTAGCAGTGGGAAGTGTCAACTTGAAAAAAAGTGTTTTTTATGAATTAATTTAATACCTGTTGGGTTTTTTTTTGTTTGGTTGTTTTTTGGTTGGTTTGGGGTTTTTTGTGTTCTGTTTTGTTTCGGTTTTTTTACAGTAAATCTCTGAACAAAAATCAAAACTCATGAGCACCATTTTAAACCAACACAACCTTGCTGATTTTACACAGCTTAAGGAACACCTTTATTTGAACAGGGGTCAGATTGATTTGGTTCTTTGTTAAACACGTTGGTAAGTTAAAGCCTGAGGCCTAGAGCAGTTTTTACATATATATACACCAAGCTTCTCAGATGCTTCTTTCAGATTATTATTTATTTTTAAGGGGAACTTTCATTGTTTCAGAGTCTTCTTTAACTCTAAAATCTAACTGTGGATTTTAACACTAGAATTTTCTGTCAACTACAATTATATCAGAGAACCAAAGAGACTGGAGCTATAAAAAGCTTCAGTATCATTGCTTTTTAGACAATGTTACACCTATTTAGTTTCATATCTTATTCCAAACACAGTACACATTTATACAAATATACACACACAAAGGTATCCTTAATGTTACACCACTCCAAAAAAGATGGCTCCCCACCCATCCAAAACCAGAAAATCTCTTTCTCTCTTTCCCTACTAAGTGTATATACAATATATATATATACAGTTAGTCAAACCAACAGAAGACTGTGTGATAAATTCCCTTGTAGTGTGTTTGTAGAGTGTTCAGTTGATTGAACCAAACAGAAATTACTCTTAAAATGGATCTCCACCTCCTCTGGTTTTCCAGGTAAATTTAGACAAGCTAGGTGGTTTGGAACCATAAAGTTCAATCGTGGCCAAGGTTAGCCTTGATACTTGAAGATGGAAAAACTACATTCAAAGCTTTGTATTTGGCAGAACTGTCTCAACTTACAAAACTGGAAAAGGACAAAACTATTAGTTAAACCAGGCACTAATTTGCCTCCAATCAAAAAACAGTTTCTAAATTTTTAGTCTGGATTAAAAAGGAATAGTCCCAATAGCTATTCCAATTATCCTATTAAGAAATAGCTAAATAAAGTGTTGGGAATTTTTTTAAAATTATTTTACCAGAGTTGGCATACTAGTACTTCAAAAACAATTGATGAACCTACTTACAGTTGCTCCTAGTTCTTCAGGATCACAGAGAGCAACTAGAAGCTTGTAATTCTCCCTTTTCACACAGAGATAACAAAACATCTTTTTGGATCAAATAAATTTGTTCTGTAATAAACAGCATATCATCAAGAAGAATAACAGACTAGCAGAACTTCTCATAGTATTAAAACAATGCACTTCAGTGCTTGTTTTTCCTAAGGTGGCGGAGGGCAGGGGGTTCTCTTTGGCTTGTTGTTTGGGTTCAGTTTTTTTAACCACTAAGCACAGCTTTTATGACAAATCTGCCATTGTCTAATGAGAGCTACACAGTTAAAGAAAAAAAAAATTAGTTATTAAACAGCTATTAACATCCTCCATTGTCCATAAAATATTTGCATTTAAAAATGCTTTAATTTTTGTGCATTTTTCCCCTTAAATATTCTCAGTGCACCAGTGCACTGAGAATATTTAACTTTTCTCTGATAAAGAAAAACAGGGACAGCATAATGCACACAATTTAAGGCTGGAGAGAATCAGGATGTTATTCTATTCTTAAGCCAAATTTTAAATTTAGATTATTGTTCTATTAGGCAGAGGCACCCTTCTGAAACAAGCAAAAGTAGTTTTATGAAAGAATACCCACTTGAAGACAAAAATCTGAAGCATAAAGCTAAAGAGGCAAAACAAATTGTATATATAATTTCTAGTGAATTAGATGCCAAGTGTTCATGGTTGAAATACTGCACTTAAGTTTTGAATTATTTGGATATTTGGGATGAAAAAGGTATTATGTTATACAATAAGATTATTCTCTAAATAGAGAGCCTTTCTCAGGCTGCTTAATTATTTCAGAACCACAGTAGTTTGAGCTCAAAGCATTATTTGCTTAACCTAAAAAGTCAGGGAAGTTGAGAACACAGAAATTCATTCCACAAGTCTTCATCAGCATGATTGCCTAAATGCACAAATAGATATGATAGTATCTACCATATGGGTCCTTGCAGGAAAATCCACCAGGAGAGATTACAGTTTTGCTTCTGGATTCTCTAACAGTTCCTATCCATTCCTTGTTCAGTGGCTAGCAGATACATAGTTAAATATCTTAAGTTACTGGTGTTTTCTACCTAAGCAATTACAAACATAGGCAGCTAAGAAATCTAAATTCAGGGTTTTACTGGCATGAACAAATCAGGAAACAAAAAGCTCTCCCCTTCCCCCCCCCCCCCTACCTTTTTCTTTTTTTTTTTTTTCTCTTTATTACT